>CM070603.1:15833989-16033989 GCA_036346395.1 Hsuehochloa calcarea
TCTGATACCAACTGTAACACCCTGACTATAAGGAAGTCAAGATGTCACCTACAACCACTAATCTTTAGGAGAATAACAACAATACGCATAACTAGATGTTGCATACAACAAGGATATACGTAAACAGGAATTCATCAACAAGTTTAATCAACGGGGTGGAGATAAACAATTCAGAGAGATACGGTAAATATGGCCAAGTTGGCTTATTACAATTCAACACAAGGCATAAATAGAAGATAATATTAAATTCTCAAATGTTTTGGATTATGGTAGTGAGTGCATCGTGTTGAACTACCCTCCATGATACCGTTCTTCCTTGTCATTTACCTAAAGAAAACAACAAAGCAAGAATGAGCCAAAGACTCAGCAAGTACTTGAAAGAAACAATCAATATCCCATTATCAATATACACTATCACAGATTGAACATTTATCGGAAACAAATTTTTATGAATGGATGAAGTGAAGTGATGCAATGAAGGAAATGGACATATCACAGCATATACCGGTATAGCGAGTGAAACACCCGTCAGTGTTCACTTTAAAGTTACCGTATGAAGAACGTTTCATACGGCCGTCCAACGTGGCCCACATTGGAATGGTGGACAAACGTACCCATTCTGGAATTGATGGGATTTTCAGATGCCCATACTGTAATTGATGGGTCTTACGAAGGAAATCCACTTTCGTGGTCATTATGAATTTATGCATGACATGATGTGATCTCGTGATAAGATTGAATATCACACATTAGTGGAAAAATACACATGGCATTCAACTACATATACAAACAAGTATAAACATGCATTCACACATCACATATTGTATCAATAATAGCATACAAGTTACTTGCTGCATGCTACAAGCACAGGTTAGGAGGTAAATCGAGGTACCCTCCACTCACAGCTTCACCGCCTACAATATAGAATAATCGAAATGAGGACAAACGAG
This sequence comes from Hsuehochloa calcarea, assembly GCA_036346395.1. Lineage (NCBI taxonomy): Eukaryota > Viridiplantae > Streptophyta > Magnoliopsida > Poales > Poaceae > Hsuehochloa > Hsuehochloa calcarea. The sequence continues at coordinate 15,834,940 of CM070603.1, forward strand.
TAAGACATTGCTACACGTACCCTCCCACAATCTCTAGCCAAACCAACCAAACAAAAGGTTCAATTTGGTCAATTCACCCAAACACTACAAATACCCCTAAACTGGCAGTTTTACTAGAAACTTCACCAATAAATAACCGTAGCTCCAAAAGACCTGAAACTAGTGCTCAACTTCTCTTAACGTAACAGGCTACGAAACTCTAGTTGACGGTAAACTCTAATTCGGCCAAAACAGGGGTCTAAACATCCACTGAAAACTATATCCACAGTCTGTCCAGAATTCAGAACAGCCCCAAAGAAATGGCTCTAACTTTTAGACCACTGATCCAAATAAAGTGATCTTTATCAGCCTGGAAACATGGTGAAATTATCTTCATAAATCTAGTTGGGTGGCCGACCTGGTTCTGACTCTAACTAGATCAAAACCTAGGTGCAACCGACTGAACCCAGAGTTTCTGTCAGACAGAGCAGTACGTGGTAAAACAGTCATAACTTTTAAACTACTGGGTGAAAATTCGTGATCCAGGTGCCAAAAGAAAGCTAATGAAACCAGGATCATATCTCCAGAAGATGCAGATAACCAATTCGGCCTCTACGACACCCAAAACTGGGTTACAACGTACTGGGCAGAATCAATCTACAGACAGAAATAAAACGATACTACTAAAACCATTGAATTTGCAACTCTAAAGACATCCAACAGCGATAGGGTCTCTCGTTACCCTTGTAGACCCGAAGAACGACGAGGATCAACTTCCCGAAGGTCTCTCCTCTCCTCCTTTGGCCGGCCCCAACACAGCAAACCCGAGGGGAACGCAAGAGCCCGGCGGAGGAAGAACCGAAGGTGAACGCGTGGAAGATCGGGAGTGCAGCTCCGGGGAAGCACCAATGGCAGCCACCAATGGAGGAGGAGGCGCCTGGGAGGAGGGGAGGCGCCGGGTGGAAGAGGGGGTGGTGGCGGCTCAAGGGGGGAGGGGAGGAGGCCGGTTAGGGTTTGGGGGAAGTGGTGCCCCCTTTTGGCCGGCCCCTACATGGGCCGGCCCCCTCTTGGGCCACAGGTCGCATCTCGCGCCCGTGTTGTCGAAAATAACGTTTACCCCACCGACTAGAATTTCCGACGAAAACTGTTTCTTTTTCTCCCTCCGACTTCTTTCTTTTTACCGAACCGGTTCCGGAGTATTACACATCCGCTGTCAACAAAGTCATAACTCGCAACTCAGCCTCCGTACTCGAACGAGAAACTGTTGTCTACTTCTTAGTATTCCAAGCAATGAGAGAACCACCAAGAAAAACACAATATGCATAGAGAGACCGACGATCAGAGTAATCACTAACCCAGGTAGCATCAGAATATGCCTGAGGTGCAAAGAGCTGGAGCGAGGGAAAAACAAACGACGAATGATGGTTCCACGAAGATATCGTAGAACACGAAGAAGAAAACTATAGTGGAGCTGAGTGAGAGCATAAACAAATTGACTCAAGATATGCATAGGGTATGAAATGTCAAGACGAGTGACACCCAGATAAATAAGACTCCCACCAAGGTGAAGATAGCGAGTAGAATCAGCAAGAGGCTCACCATCAGTGGGTCGAAGATGAACATTAAGCTCCATAGGAGTCTCAACGGTGTGCTGATTAGTAAGAGAAGTACGATCAAAAAGATCTTGAATATACTTTTCTTGGGACAGGTAGAAGCCTCCAGGAGTAGAAACAACCTCAACCCCAAAAAGTAGCGAAGAGCACCCAGATCAGACATGAGAAACTACTCATTAAGACGCTCCTTCACAAAGTTGGTGTAATGAGAATCATCTCCAGTAATGATTATATCATCAACATATAAAAGGAGAAGCGTCCGACCACGAGGTGAAGTGTGAATAAAAAGAGCAAGATCATGAGCACTGGAAGAGAAACCAGTTGCAATGACAACAGAAGAGAAACGATTAAACCAAGCACGAGGAGCTTGCTTGAGGCCGTAAAGAGATCGGTGAAGGCGACAAACCATACCCTTAGGAACAGAATACCCGGTGGTGGATGCATATAAACCTCCTCACGTAGCTCAACATTGAGAATGACATTCTTGACATCAAGCTGAGAGATGGAGCATGTCCGAACTGACGCCACAACAAGAAGAGTGCGAACGGTGGTTATGTGAACCACAGGAGCGAAAGTCTCATCATAATCAAGACCATGCTCCTTCTGAAAACCACGTGCCGCAAGACGAGCCTTGTAGCGCTCAAGAGAACTATCAGAGCGGGTCTTAATCTTGTAGACCCAATTGCACGTGATAGGAGTAACACGCACGGGAAGAGAGACAAGATCCCACGTGCCAGTACGCTCAAGGGCAGCAATCTCCTTTGCCATCGCATGATGCCACTACTGATGAATAGTAGCATCACAATAAGAATTTAGTTTGGCAAGAGCTGCTAAACAAAAGCACGTAGGAGGCTGAATAGACTGACGATCACAAAGAGCATATCGAGGAGAGGCCGAAGAAGATGAACCATCAGAAGAATATGGTGCATCAGAAGAATCCTCGACTCGCGGACGACGAGTGTAGTAGAGAGGATAAGATAGACGAAGGCCGTGAGGAGCCTCTGGAGAGGGTGGCAGTGGCGAAGGAGACGGTGAAGGAGGAACCGAAGAGGCCAATGGCTGTGATGGAGGTGTGGCGACTATGGGGGTGGCAGAAAAAGTCAGGAAAAAATGGCTCGACAAGTGATGCTGGAGATGTGGAAGGAGAACGACGAGGGTAGAAAGGATGAGACTCATCAAAAGTGACGTCCTGAGAAACCCGCATCCGTCGGCTAATAAGATCCCAACAACGATATCCCTTATGCTCAGCGTTATAGCCTAGAAAAACGCACTCCACAAACTAAGCGGTCAACTTAGTGCACTCACGAGGGCAAGGAGAATATAGCACACACCACCAAAAAGGTGAATACTAGAATAGTCAGGAGTCTTGCTACAAAGACGCTCAACTGGGATCCCACCCTAAAGAGCAGAAGAAGGCTGAATATTAATCAGGAAAGTGACAGTAGAAACAGCCTCAGCCCAGAAGTGTGGTGGGACAGCAGAAGCAAACATAAGAGCATGGGTTGTCTCAATAAGATGACAATGCTTCCGTTCAGCCACACCGCTCTGGGTATGATCACCAGGGTAAGAAAACTGAGAGAGAGTGCCCTGCTCAGCAAGAAAACAACGAATGACTCCTGACAAGTATTCCTCAGCAGAGTCAGCACGAATTGGAGAATCAAACTAAGTACAGATCATGGAGGTAAAAGTCTTGTAGATGGATAAAACCTCACTACGAGATGACATAAAGTATATCCATGTGTGGTGAGAAAAATCTTTAATAAAAATTATATAATATCGATGATCTCCTTTCGAAATGAAAGGAGCCGGACTCCATACATCAGAATGAACAAGATCAAAAGGACGCTGTGACACTAACTCACTAGAAGGATAAGAAAGTTGAAGCTATTTACCAAGCTTACAACCCTGACAATTTAGAGAAACATCACCAGACACAAACTCTAAAAGACCACGACGAAGTAAAGAAGATAGACGCGACCCACAAAGATGTCCCAAACGATGATGCCACTGAGCAAAAGACATAGTGGAGGATGCAACAGAAGCAAAGGCGATGTTAGAGGCGACAATACTGGTAGGGGCAGCGGAAGGAAGATGAAGCCAGTCAAACTCCCAAAGACGCAGTGAGTCATGGCAGCAAGGGACAGTACCAACCAGAGTCTCCGTGCATCGATCCTGAACACAACAAGAATCGGAATCGAGAATAACACGACAACCATGATTAGTGAGCTGACTGGCAGAGATGAGTGAATGATTAGTTTGGGAATATGAGAAGCAGTAGGAATATGAAAAGAGGAATTGGAAAAAGTGCCTCGTCATGCGATAGAAAGAGAGGTATCATCTGCTATTCGAACGGTGATAGGAGCAGCTAAAGGACAAATGGAAGTGAGACTAGTGGAATTAGGTGTCATATGAAAGGAAGCACCAGAGTCAAGAATCCAAGGTGATATACGGAGGAAGAAGTAGAAGGTGGTCTCTCACTAGAAGACTGCAGCAGAACCAACAGAATCAGACGGTGCAAAAGCAGCCATGCTACGCAACAGCGTGAGAAACTCATGAGAATTAGAAGTACCAGAGCTCATCTAAGAAGAGAAACCACCAGTGCCCTTTGGAGGATGGCCACCACGACGTAAATTCTTCTTCTTCTTGTAGCAGAACTGTGCCAGATGTCCATCCTTGTTGCAATAAGTGCAGCGTACCTACCAACAGCAGCTATAATTGGTGAAGGCACCACTGATAAAGGAGAAGTTGGAGACGTAGCGGGTGTAGAAACTGAAGCTGCCATAATAGAAGGAAATGACGGTGATGGCAGCAGACCCGCAACACGAAGTTAATCTCCTCAGCACGAACAGTGACAAGGACCTCCAACAAGGTCACATGAGGGTGGCATACCAGCAACTGAGCACGAGTCTGCTCATACTCAGCCCGAAGATGGGTCAAGAAGTCGTAGATGCGATAAAGCTCCAAGTGAGACTGTTGATACTGATAGCACTGACACGTGTGGCAAACATCCGGTCCCAAAGAGTCAATCTGACGCCATACCACGGACAATTGGGCATAGAGCTCGTCCACAGTGGCATCTCCCTGCTGCAGCGACTGCTCCTGATGCACAACAGTAAGATACAACGAATCACTAGATGGCTCGTAGTGGTTGCGCAAATGTGTCCACATCAACTGTGCTGAAACCAAACCAACTACATCCTCAGTGAATTGTACCTCCATGCTAGCAACCAGAATAGTAGAGGCACGAGCATCCTCATCAGTCCATATCTTGTAGGCAGCATACTTAGTCTAAAAAGTCTCCATGGCATCCTAAAAACCTTAGATGCCTTTGTACAAGCGTTTTCGGAAGTATCCTTCGGGAGTACAGGCTCAGCAGGTGGGGCAGGGCAAGGCGGACAAGACTACTCGCCAGTAAGAAACTCCCAAAGGCGTTGATCACGCATGTGGAGGCACATATGCTAAAACCATCCGATAATTGAGACCATCGAAGATCACCGGGCAGCAAGGAACGGAAATAGTGCATATTGGTAGGCGGCGTTGGACGGTATGGTGACTAAGGCAATGAAGTCTAACAGGCGGCGCTGGACGGCGCGACAGTTAGAACGACGCATGCGGAAGACCCGGGGTGATGACGCCCTCACGGCCAAGGTAGATGGCGGCGGAAGAGGAGGCGGCCGGATGGATACGGCAGCGGCAAGGCAAGCGACGCTGAGAAGCTGAATCGGGAGGCCACTAACGGCGACGGAAGACCCGGCGGCGGCAGAGGAGTTGGCGGTGATGATGTCCTCACGACCAAGGTAGGCGACGGTGAAGAGGAAGTGGCCGGATCAAGAGGTGAGGGATTTGGGTGGAAGACGGCGACTGCGCGGGTGGCCACGAGCAAGCATGGTAGCTAAGCTAAGTGGCGGCCACGGGCAAAGCGGCCACGGGAAAAGCCAGGCGATGACCATGGGCAAAACAAAACCCTAGGTTTGCTCTGATACCATGTTATGAATAGCGCTTGTATTCATCGTGAGGTCAATAAGCCAATATATATACAAGTACATGTGTGGCATATATGCAGGTAACCCCTTATACAATGAAAAAATACACAGCCAATAATATACATCTAATGATAACATCTAATAAAATTATAATATTATGAAAATAATTTTTGAGACGAATCTATACATATGATTTCCATGCATCCAATCTAAATATTTTGAAAGATATTGATAGTTATAGTTTTGAAAGTTTAACTACATGTATTTCAAAACGGCATGTATTTGTAACTAGAGTGAGTAATTAATTGGGGACACTAGATCTAAATAGTGTCATAAATTTGAACGCTAGGTGCACTTATAATTTGAAACCAAATAAAAAGAATGCAGTCTCGCCGTGTTCCTGGAATCCTGGTATCTACCCACCTTGATATATTCAAGAGAGTACCATACATTGTTCTCGTTATGTTTGCCGTGCACTATTGTTCGCCATATTTTCTCCAAATATGAAAGAAAGATTCATTGATCTTATTCAAGTGCATACATACTTTTCATCAAAACGTTTTGCAACAGTATAAGTAGATCACCAGGGCAAAAACAAAACTTATACATTACTCTTGACAGAAATCATCAAGAAAAAAGAATAATTAACCCAGCCAGAGATTGGAAGCAATGCCCCTCGAATATTCAACAAAATCAAAGCAAAAACGGAGGAGTACATACGTCGTCATCGTATACTAGTCGCATCTTGGTTTCATCAGTACTGCTGCATGTTGCACTCGGGCGACTTCTGGGCGTCGTACCTCTTGGCGTCGGTGCAGTAGTCGTAGATGGTGTAGCCGAGCTGCACGGCCCGCATCTGTCGCAGCTGCTCGTCGGTGAGCCGGCACAGCTCCGGCGCGGTGTACCAGTTGTTCGACGACGCGCAGCTCCGCGAGCAGGCGGCGCCGCTGGAGCACTCGCAGACCGGGAGGCTGATGCCGCGGTACTCGGCGACGAACGGCGCCTTGCTCCAGTCCGTCTTGACCCGGCCGCCCTGCGTCGCCCAGTCCTCCGCCGCCCAGATGCTGGAGAAGGCGTACATCGGCCGCTTCGTCGGGAACGGCACGCCCTTGCTCTCATAATTGCGGAACACGCGGATCGGGATGCTGTCCACGAACCACCTGTATGCATAGGCCGAGCCGATAAGTCTAACTATCTCAGTCGTTGATTCCATAATCAGACCGACGATGCTCGGTCGATGGCGCGATACACGCATGGCAAGCTTACACGATCATGCAGGGGTTCCAGAAGATGGTGTAGTTGTGGAAGTCCGCGGTGGGGTCGAACCACGGGCGGAACTGCATCTCCTTCTGGCCGACGCCGTCGGCGAAGACATTGGTGTGGAAGGTGTAGGGCTGGCCGGTCTCGTTGCCCAGGAACTCGAAGTCGATCTCGTCGTGGCTGTCGCCGACGGACGAGGTCTGTTCATCATCGGCTATGCCATCAAATTATTATGCATGTTTCACAAGGAAGGTACATGAGGAATTGAACTAATGAGACTCCGTTTTGTAATAGTTGGACTGACGTAGTACGTGGTGACGGTGCCGGCCGAGTTGCCCTTGACCAGCTTGATCAGAGTGGAGACGCTGCCGTAGATGAACTGCTTCTTGGTCCGGAGCATACAGCCTGATGGCATGCATGAGCGCAGAGAAAATTATGAGATATCTCCATGCATAATTGTGTATCAGATAAGATATTGTATATGGACATCTTTGTGTCAGTGTATGCGACCTTCTGTGCAGTTTATTGGTCAGCTTTGAGAACTGGTGACCACCCTTAATCCAATACTAGTAGTGTTGAGGAGCGGCTAGCTAGTAGTTGGACTTGTTGAAGCGTTTCGGAATTTCGGATTATGGATGTTTGTTCTTACGTACTAGACTAATCAAGTTGTGTATCAAATGAACAAATATCTGATCTTTCGTTGTATTATTCCGGTGATAATTAAAGGTTCACACTTCTTTTGCGAATTAAAAGGTTCACACTTTAGTAGCTAGTCCCTCTCATCATAATAAATGAAGTCCTAGAATGCGTGGAGTACTTTTTGTCTAGTTTAAAAGAAAAAAAGTCTAAACCTAAATAAAAGGGTGCCTTTTTTATACAGCTTATAAAAAACTTAAGTTATTTTAAACGTAAAAGTCATAAGCCAGGAGAGATATGCTTTTTTGTCTTTTGCGGAATGAAATATCCATTTGCCACTGAAATTAGTTTAAATTACCCTCAAAATGTCATTCGTATATAAATGCAAACGAAAATGATAATTGCATGTATAGGCGCTACACAACTTCATCCGAGATAGTGCTTTATGTGATGAACTTTTTGAAAGATATGATCTTGATAAAGATTATGATCCAAACGATACACAAACCGGATCATTTGGAGGGCACGGTGTCAATGGAGCAACAATCGATGGTGGAGATATAAGTGTTTTTCGTGATAATATTGCTACTTCTTTAATGGCCGCAAGAGGATAAATAGATTACATTAATATAATATGATCGAATACTATTTTGTTATTTTGTTCGGTTAGCTAATATATATCTTTCTATATTAATTTCTTTCATTACACAATGTCCAAAATTAATACATGCATGCACGAACGAGCGAAATCTATCTTGTTTCATACGTACACTTGCACGTATCGTCGTATTAACAAAGTTCATGCAAAAATAAGTTTAAATACATGCTTAAAAAGATCATTTAACCCTTGAATGACAATTCATACTTTTAATCCGTCACACACAACTCAATAAGGCAACATTCTATAAAAAATCAGATTACCAAACACCAAAGGTTGACTTAAAAGCTAAGAGGGCTTATAAGTTGATTAAGCTAAAAAAAACTGGCTTTAAATTATAAATCAAAAAACCTAAGTCTAAACAAATATGCCTATTCACGGCCGCCAAAGTCACTTTTTGTGACCAAAGAGAGTAACACTAGATGTGTGTACCGGTAGATGATGTATTAATCGTCGACATGATCTCCGTTGTACACATTCTATAGTTACTTTTTCTAGATTTAGAAGAAGAAAATATAATATTTTGAAATTACTTTTGATGACAAATCTAATGATACTAGTTTCACTCAAACAATCGGAATGTTTGTGTGTAAATTAGTGGTCAATGTTTAACCGCACACATTCTAAAAGATATGTACTTCATGGCAAGGGAGGTAGTAATTAGATGTTTACCTGAGGAGTTGCTGACAAGGGAGAGCGTGAGGTTGTTGCCTCCCTCCGTCATCTTGGCGTTCTGCGGCTCCCACGTGATGTCGCACTCGTCCTGGAAGTTTGCGCCGACGAGCCCGAGCTCGAGCACAACCGCCAAGGCGACGGCGGCGAGGAGAGTCTTTGTCGAGCTCTCCATTTCCTCCCTTCTGACGCCTAGCTACCTTGTAGTGTGTATGTATCTTTCCTCCCTTGGTGTATGAAATTGATGCTTGTTTGCTTGTCTGACGACTTGGCAAGAATTCAGAGAGTACGTCTTATATAAGAAGTTGAGAACTGATTTCAAGTTGAATCGGCGAGTTTTTGGTACGCATGTAGGCACGAAGAATTGTCTTGTGCAGTTCCTACGGATTTGCCAGCTTGTTCTTTTGAATTATCTGAATAATGCATGGCATCTTCTGGTTAGTCTAACTAATGGTTTCCTGGCAGGGTTAGTGCTTGGCATGCATAATGTTGCTTTCTGTTCATCGACAGGCAGGCAAAATAAAGGGCGACGACTAACTACTACGTACTATAGTAGTGCTTGCCATCACCTCCGGCTCGCAGGTGTCAGTTGGTCAATGGCCATTGGTGTTGTCACTTGTCAGGAGAGGGATAAAGAATGAGTATACAGGGAAAGGAAAATTGTGGGCTAATATTTGCTTCATTAAGGTTTGGTTCAGTTAAATCAAAGGTTTATTCAATTGAAAGATAGGCAGGCAGGCCTCCTAGGTTTCAAAAGAAGAAGATTCAAGATTGCATTTGTAAAGTTGTGTGCTGGACTAGGATTTTGGTTTTCTCGAATTAATCTGAGTTTTTCGCTACATGATATAAGTCCTAAAACATACTTGAGTAAACTGTTATTCTTCCTCTGCTCAACATTCGTAATTCGCTGAACAGGAAGCAATTTCAGCTTCCGTACCATCCATCAGTTGTGCCTTGGGCCTGCATCGCACGAAGATTCACCTGTTTCCAAGTTTATTTTCTTCTTCCTCGGGAACACGCGTGAGAATTGTGTCTTTGTATTACGAAGAAGTGGAATGATCGCAGTTCAGTAACAACCACTGTCCAGGCAGAGCCTGACTCTCGCCTGTTTCTCAGTTGTGATACCAGTGAAGATTGTTGGCAAAGCGTCGGCGTCATTAACGTGGACGAACTCTCTCAACGTCTTCAGGAAGCTCTGACAGAATAAGCAACAGTACCCTTTAAATGCTTCTTTGGAGATTAATCCTGAGGAGATGCTGGTTGATCATTGTGGACAACTAGAAAACTTCTGGACTCAAAGCCCAAAAGGGTGGCGACACACATGAATTACCACGGAATGGGAGCTTACAGTACCAAAATAAGGCCCTTGTTAATTCGTGGTATAAAAGTTATCTGATAGCTGCATGACCCACACAAAAAATACAAAGTTTAAACAAGTTTACCACGGTGGTAACATCTCATCTCATCATTGGACTGATGTTCTTGCTGCAATCATCGCGGGTAAAGCAGTACCGTCGCAGCTGGGACAAGCTTTGCCACCAGCACGCATGCCTGTATATTGTAGAAAATCAGAGGGCTGAAGCTAGATGGGAGGAGGAACGCCGTCGGTGCGGCGGTTTCGTGTTAGTTTTGTATATATCTCAAATATGGTGAGAGTACAGAGGTAAATATATATAGGAGAAGACATGATCGGCCGTCGCCTAATACATAGGAAACAAACCTAATCATTCTATCTATAGCCAGACCAAGTTTATCTCTTTCTATATTTGTTACAAGAATATATCTAGATGTCTAACACTCCCCCTCAATCTGATCTTACAAGATTTAGATTGTTCTTGAACATCTCGAAAGGTCTCACAGCAAGAGCTTTAGTGAAGCCGTCAGCGACTTGATCCTTGGTAGAAATATATTCAATCTCAAGAAGTTTTCTTGCCACTCTTTCTCTCACAAAGTGGTAGTCTACTTCTATGTGTTTAGTACGTGCATGAAATACTGGATTAGCAGACATATACTTAGCTCCAATATTGTCACACCAAAATTTTGCAATTCGAGGTGCTTGGACCCCAAGTTCCTGTAGCAAAGTTTGAATCCACATGATTTCAGCGGTTGCATTTGCCAAGCTTTGTATTCAGCTTCTGTACTTGAGCGCGACACTGTTGCTTGCTTCCTTGCACTCCATGACACAAGATTGGAGCTCAAGAACACAACAAATCCACCTGTAGACCGGCGATCATCAAGACTACCTGCCCAATCAGCATCTGAAAAACCACTCACAAGTAAGGATGGGGATTTACAAATTCTAAGTCCTAATTTAACAGTGTGCTTGAGATATCTCAAAATTCTCTTGACTGCTGCCCAGTGTTCTGTGGTTGGAGCATGTAGAAACTGACACACCTTATTCACTGGAAAAGAGATATATGGCCTTGTCAAGGTCAAGTATTGCAATGCTCCAACAACACTTCTATACTGTGTAGCATCATTTGGTCCAAGCAAAGTACCCTCATTCACAGACAATTTTTCAGAAGTAGACAAAGGGATGCTGACTGGCTTGCAGTCACTCATTCCTACTCTTTGCAATACATCTAAAGCATATTTTTCTTGACTCAACAATATTCCATTAGATACTTTCCTTACCTCAATACCAAGGAAGTAGTGTAGATCACCTAGATCCTTCAAAGCAAACTCCTTTCCAAGGTCCTGCAATAAGACTGAGGTTGCCCTAGGCACAGAACTAGCTACAATGATATCATCAACGTAGATCAACACAAAAATAGTAACACCTCCTTTACTATAGAAAAATAGAGATGTATCTGCCTTTGAAGACTTAAAACCCAATTCTTATAGCTTAGTGCTCAGCCTTGAATACCACGCTCTAGGAGCCTGTTTTAATCCATATAATGCCTTATCTAACTTGCAAACATAGTTAGGTAAAGAGTATTTCTCATAACCTGAAGGTTGCCTCATGTATACTTCTTCTTCTAAAACTCCATGAAGAAAAGCATTTTGCACGTCCAGCTGTCGCAGATTCCACCCTCTAGACACAGCAATAGACAGAACCATTCTGATAGTGACAACTTTAACAACAGGACTAAAAGTATCCTCATAGTCTATGCCATACCTCTGTTTGAAGCCTTTTGCCACCAGGCGTGCCTTGTACCTGTCTAGAGTTCCATCTGCCTTTCTTTTGATCTTATAGACCCACTTACAATCAATGACATTTCTTCCTTTCTGAGGTGGGACCAAATGCCAAGTCTTGTTCTTCATTAGTGCCATGTATTCTGCATCCAGCGCTTGTCTCCAATTTTTATCACCTAAAGCTTCATCTACAGTTTGAGGTTCACCAGATGATGTAAAACATGTGTATTTAACTGTACCGTCGGTGTATACCTTTTCTTTGCGTATTCCACTTTGCAGGCGAGTGTGAGGTCTGGCCAGCGCAGAAGATCCTGGAGGGTCAACCTCCAGCGTGTACGTGTCTCCCCCTGGTTCGGCACTAGAGGAATCTGAGCCAACAGCGTCAGATTCTGCAGCGCCTGCCGTTTCTGCCATCGGTGGCGAGTGGGGCCCTGCAGCTTCTGCTCCCACGATCTCTAGCGCAGCTGTTCCCGCTGATGCAAACGTGTTGCCTCCTGGTTGCACAAGTACGCGTGGTTGGATGGGAATCGTACCAACCGGCACACACGTGTCGCAAGCGGACTGGCTCGATGCTGAATTATTTTCGTCTGCATCCTCTTGATCACGTGTATGATTATCACCTGCACTTTCTCCATGAGTGTCGGACCCGGATTTTCTAATCCCGGATCCTCTGTGAATATTACTGTGCTATTCCCTGGATCAGTAGATAGCACTCACAGATACATCACTGAATCATTTCATACAATAACGTAAAACCATACCATTCATTAATTTAACACATCAGAGTTTACATAGACCGCATCGGGTCAAGTTTTACAATAAAGGCCGAACATGCCAAAAGATTACATCACAAAAGTAGCGGAAGCGACAACGGAAGCAAAAAGGGGTGATGGCACATCTCTCCACAAGCAAGCGACAGGGAAACCTGTGTACATCCGATATTACCCAAAACTCAGATAATATAGGATGCACCTGGGTACCAGCGGAGTCAGCTAGACTGGGGCGAGACTAGAACAACTAAGAACTAAACTACGCTTCAAGAATTTCTGGGTCTTCAGACATCTGGTTCGTCGTAGTAGTCGTAATCTCTAAAATTTCCTGCTTCTGAGGGTTTGGGGGAAAGAAGCGAGAATGAGCACAACTACCATGCTCGTGAGCCAACACACAGAATGCAATAGTATACATGCAAGGCTTAACAAGGATGGCTCAGGTTCTTTTATTTGCTAAAGCAACATTTTCAATTATCATAATTACAAAGTCCTATGACTTAGCATTTTAAACAGATTGCATTTTCATTAAAGAGAATAAGTGCAATATTAAATAACAGCGAAGGTTACCTCCACCTTATGCTTAATTTCGATAACGGTTACGTCCACCGATTATCAACACTGAGTAAGGCTACCCAGGAAAATCCAAAACAAGGGCTAGATGAGCCCAACACATTTTTATTCCACCCACAAAGATTTTTGAAATAGAACTAACTCAGGTTAAGTTCCCATGTCTGCCTTTGACCGAAGGTGCGGCTGTTTAAACAGTTTAGACTCTGCAGAGGTTGTACACTGTACCCACAAGAGATAATCATACTCGTTACTCCACATGATTCCTTAGTCATGTAGTTGAGCGATCGTCACAGTAACGTTTCAAACTATCTTGCCCCTTCCGTCATCTCACCCCTATGGCCAATTCCATAAGTTGTGCGGGATGCTTACCACAACGACTAGCAAAGCTGGCCCGACCACGATGACTAGCGTGGTGATAACTTCACCGTTTTGATTGTCCCATTCAAGCCGACATCGTCCCGCCGCTTGCACACTTCTAAACACCGGTTGTGGGATGACATTCAGGGTTCAATAATTTTACTAAGCCAAGTTGCAATTTGCAGACTTGCGGTTGTACTTGTTTTACACAGGAGGTCATGACAAGATTAAGTCCTTAATTCATCTGGACGGTTCATACCACATACCAACCATTCTCGTGCTACGTCCGCACCCACCACTCTTTCCATCCGTCCAGATGTGATACTAGCAAGTTGTTTAGGGATTTGGGAAGGAAAACCAATTAACGCAACACACCAGTCATCTACATCCAATGACTGCCCAAAACCATTTTTCATGTTTAAAGGATGATGATCGGGACATTTATTGTCCCGGTACTTAAGCAAGACTAGTATGTCGCTTAAGTACAACCTATACTAGTATTTACCATATATTTACTAGGGTGACAAAGAATACTGGATTCAAGTATCAAAGAATGGGCAATAATTAATTAATCATCAAATGGGTATTTAACTACCTTAAGCTTTAACATATCATTGATTACAAAATTAAAGTATGCAACTTTGATATTTTAAATAAACATAGTTGGCATAAAATGTAGGCTCAGAATGATCAAAGTATTGACTCGCCTTGGTTAAAGGCAGCGGGGTCTTGGTATTCTTGAGCTTGATCGAAGTGGAGGTCTCCGGCGTCTTCGAACCCTAATCGGATGAAAGTACCGGAAAAAGACACAACGGCAAAGAGAGCAAATAAATACCAACTCAATAATAAATAAACTCCAAAATGAACAAGACCAGTGCCATTTGCAAGATCTTGATTTTAGAAAATTTTAAAAACTGGTTTCATAATTTTTGGAGTTATAACGGAAAAGATATGAATTTTGGAAGCTTTACAAACTATTTTTCAATTAAACAGAAAATCGAAAAAATCGGGAAAATCCCGCGCCGACACGTGGCAGGGCTGTGCTCGATCCACGGGCACTGTGCTCGTGGACCGAGTCCAAGCGCGCGCGAGCGCCGCGATATACAGATTGGCCCGCCCGTCAATGGCACTAGCAAGCGGGCCCACTGTCGGCGACTAGAAGTGAAGCGAGCCGAGCTTGGCTCGGCTCGTTGTGCTCGGTTTAAACTACGGCTCGGCTCGGCTCGGCTCGTTTGGAAAACGAGCTCGAATAAAACTCGGCTCGGCTCGAAAAAGCTCGAGCCGGCTCGAAAGCTTCGTTCGAGCCGGCTCGAAAAAGCTCGCCGAGCTCGGTAGAATAAAATGATTATATGAGTCATTTATCATCAATTCAAAATCAATCATCTTGATTATATGGGGTTGCACTCGGCTCGGTTGGCTCGCGAGTCGGCTCGAGCTCGGCTCGAAACTTCACCGAGCTCGAAGACCGGCTTGGCTCGGCTCGAAAAAGCTCGAGCTCGGCGGCCAGCTCGGCTTCGCAACAAGCTCGAGCCGGCTCGCGAGCCGCGAGCTTTTTGCCACCCCTATCGGCGGCGGCGGTTAGCGGCGGCGTTCGGCGAACAGCGTCGCCTCGCGTTCCGCGGCGAAAAAGGGAGGAGAGGGAGCGACGGGGAGAAAGAGGTGTGAGGCGAGGGGGCGAAGCGCACGGCGGCGGCCGGAGGTGGAGGAGGAGGCCGGAGGCGGGGAAGAAGGGGCGGCGGCGACGGAGGCGGAGGCCGCGGCCGGCCGGGCGCCGGAGCCGAGACGAGGATCTGGCGGCTCAGCGACACCGAGGGCGGGCGGCGGAGGAGGCGGCGACGCCGAGGGAGGAGGTGAAGGGGCGGAGGGGAGGAAGGAGGAGAGGGGGGCGGCTCGGCTTTATAGCCGAGGCGAGGAGCGCGGAGGGGGAGAAAAGCCGGGCGCGGGGACGGGAGCGAGGAGGAAGCCGGCGCGCGGCGGCGCGGGAGGAGGAGAAAAAGGGGGTCCGGCGCGCGCGGCGAGAGGCCGAGGCGAAGAGGCGGTGTCGACGTCTTGGCGGATAGGAGTCGGCCTTGCGCGCGAGCGGCAACCGAGGCGAGCGCGCGGGGCGGCGCCGAGCGGAGCAGCGCGAGGCGCCGGGCGCGGCGGAGGCGGCGGAAGAACCGGGCCGGGCCGGCCCAACCGAGGTGAGGGTTAGGATTTTGAAATTTGAAAACCGTTTTTTTTTATTTTGAAATTGAAATCCAAATTTTGGATATTTGAATCGTAATTCAAAAACAGGATGTTACAATGAGAATTGTTAGCGGCATTAGGAGAGTTAGGCACATGATCATTCTGATGTTCTCCCCCTTGATCATAGCCATGGGAAATAAGGGTGGATGGAAGAAGAGAAATTTGAGCGCAATCGTGCACCGGCATTGGAATGCATTTGAGCAAAGGGAAACACATTTTCATCAAATGTAACATCCCGATAAATATATACTCGACCAGAGGAAGGGTCAAGGCATTTGAAGCCTTTGTGGATTGTACTGTAGCCTAGGAAGACACATTGCTTTGACCGGAATTGAAGTTTGTGGGTATTATAGGGACGAAGATTCGGCCAACATGC
Organism: Hsuehochloa calcarea; assembly: GCA_036346395.1. Lineage (NCBI taxonomy): Eukaryota > Viridiplantae > Streptophyta > Magnoliopsida > Poales > Poaceae > Hsuehochloa > Hsuehochloa calcarea. Next base: position 15,851,178 of record CM070603.1, read on the forward strand.
ACACCCAAACACTCGAAGAGAGGTATAGTTTGGTTGTTGCTTGAACAACCGTTCTAAAGGAGTATCAAAATGGATAACTTTACTAGGGATGCGGTTGATGATATATGTGGCGGCAAGAAAGGCTTCGTCCCAAAATTTTAGTGGCATAGAAGCATGTGCAAGCAAGGCTAGACCCACTTCCACTATGTGGTGGTGTTTTCTCTCTGCTGACCCGTTCTGTTGATGAGCATAAGGGCAAGAGACATGGTGGGATATGCCAATTTTATCAAAGAAGGAGTTGAGTTTTTTATACTCTCCTCCCCAGTCAGTTTGTACAGCTATGATTTTACGATAAAAAATCTCTTAACTAATTTCTGAAACTCATGGAACTTTTCAAACACCTCGGACTTGTTCTTAAGAAGATAAATCCAGGTGAACTTGCTATAATCATCAATGAAACTAACATAATATTTTTTTCCATTAACAGAACTGGGGGCAGCGCCCCAAACATCAGAAAAAATAAGTTCCAAGGGATGGTGAGACACACTTGAAGATCTAGAATATGATAGCTGACGGCTTTTAGCCTTTTGACATGCATCACAAACTGACTCTTTATTGGACTCAGAAAGACATGGCAGATTATTTATGCTAAGGACTCTTGTAACAACTGGAGTGGATGGATGACCCAAGCGACTACGCCATCTCGAGAAGGATGGCGCGACCAAAAAAACTTGCTTCGCCGGTAAATAAGGAAGGGAATAAAGACCTTGTCGGCGTTGTCCCTTAAGAATCGTGTTCCTCGTGACCCGATCCTTAATCAAAAAATATTTGGGGTAAACTTCAAGAAATACAAAATTATCCATGACAAGGCGATGAGCAAATATGAGATTTTTTAAACTTGAGGCACATGAAGTATATTCTTGAGATACAAATTATGGCTAGGGGTAGAAATAGCATAATGACCAATATGCTTAATCTCCATACCTGCACCATTTGCCGCATGGATCTGATCATTCCCTTTGTATTTTTCCCAAACAGTCAACTTGTCCAGTTCACCGGTGAGATGGTCGGTTGCGCCTGTGTCAAGATACCAATTGGTATCCACTCCATAGGTGTGGGTTGCAGCAGCGACATGCTTTTCTTCAGCACGTAGTTTTCGTCAAAGCGGTGCCAACATTTGGAGGCCACATGACCTCTCTTGTAGCAAACTTGGCAGATGGGTCGCTTGTCGACACGCTACTGGTTGCTGCCGCCCTTGCCGTGTCCACTATTGCCGCGGCCACGAGGCGCGCCGCGGCCACGTCCAGTGCCACCACGGTTGAGCGATTCACCACGCCCACGGTTTGCAGCATTCACCGAGGAGCCGCTGCTGCAAAGAATGTGGATATCGTGGGGGATATGTGCATGATCTTAGAGTGATGAGTCAATTGGCAATGGCGTTGTTGGTTTGTCAAATCTCGCGTTTTCGGTAAACTTCTGTGCTGTCAGGTCATAGGCGGTCCGACCAGCTATGTCGTCGGTCAGACCGGCCGTGTGGCAGTCCGACCGGCAATGCTTGCCGGTCCGACCGGCCATAGTTTTTGTCGCTTCTTTTGAACCCCGAGATATCACCCATGCTTTATCTGATGCCTCTTGGGTCAATACCATGCATGAAGAGCTTGAAAATTTTGAAAGAAACAAAGTCTGGACCTTAGTTGAGCCTCCTTCTGATTCTCATGTTATTGGAACAAAATGGATTTTTAAAAATAAGCAAAGTGAGGATGGGTTGATTGTTCGCAATAAGGCTAGACTTGTAGCTCAAGGTTATTCCCTGGTAGAAGGCTTAGACTTTGAAGAGACCTTTGCTCATGTAGCTAGATTGGAAGCTATTCGCATTTTGTTAGCATTTGCAACTTCAAAGGGTTTCAAGTTTTTTCAAATGGATGTTAAAAGTGCTTTCTTGAATGGTTTCATAGAAGAAGATGTCTTTGTCAAGCAACCACCTGGTTTTAAAATCTTAAGTTCCCAAACCATATTTTTAAACTCTCTAAAGCCTTGTATGGATTGAAGCAAGCTCCTCGAGCTTGGTATGATAAACTTCCAATGAAACTTGATCAAATTTCGAGCACACCTCCCTAATGATATTGGAGACCTATTTCTAGCGGCGATCCTTGGATCCACTTGCGAATCGATCTCTCAAGGATTTAATCAAGAAGTGCACAAACCCTAGAAATATGAAAACTTTGATTCAAGACTTGCTTGTGGGGATTGATGGTCTAGATGATTCTAGGAGTATTCCCACACATCAAAGCAAGACAAAAAGGGTCAAGAGACCAAGCATAAACCCTTGAATCAAGGAAGCACCAAATTCATTCAAATGAGAGAAGAACACAAAAGGAGACAAATGATCTCACAAGCAAGCATCACAAGATTGATTGATCTCACAAGATGCTTACAAAGCCACTCCAACTAGGAGGACAAGAGCTCACCCAATGAGCATACAATCTCTCCTCTCTTCCTCTCAAACCCTAACCTAGAAAGGCAAGGGGAAACCAAATGAATGCCTCAAGGAGTTTTACATCTCCCCTTCTATTTATAGGAGAGGACTAGGGATCCACTTTTTGGGACCCACACTCTCAACTGTTGAAGCAATCGCCTGCTTCACCACGCGTAGGTTGATCAGCGGTTCTCATCGCGTCGCCAAGCCTCTCTTGTCCGAATCCCATCGAACCTCCCGAGACTTGCACCGATATCCGCACTTTGATCCAACCAATGCACCGAACCACCGTTCGATCCATCTTGCCCATCTGCACCATGCTTGTGTCACACGACCTCACCCGGTATCACGATCGTTCGGACCTCGGCTCTCCAGCGTAGTCGATCCACTCACCGTTGGCGTCGTTGACTGCAAGCCACCGCATGACAATAGACAAACAAACCGTTTCGGAACAAGTTCTTCACAACTTGACCCACGTCGATTCCAATGCAATATACATCAATAAAGCATTGAAGTTCATAGAATAACATACTCGAACAAACTCAATGCAACACTTGGCTCACCTCAAGTGACTACTGGTCCGATCGCCCCTTACGGGCGGTGGCTTAAGAGTTTCTTGCTTGAAAATGATTTCAAAATAGGAATGGTTGATAAAACCTTGTTCACTCTCAGGCATGGCAGTGATTTCTTATTGGTTTAGATTTATGTGGATGATATCATATTCGGTGGTTCTTCTCATGTTTTAGTGTCCAGATTCTCAGATTCGATGAGCAGTGAGTTTGAGATGAGCATGATGGGAGAGTTGACATTCTTCCTTGGTCTTCAAGTCAAACAACTGAAAGAAGGCACCTTCATCCACCAGAGTAAGTATACAAAGGACCTTCTTCGGCGTTTCAATATGGAAAGTAGTAGGCATACTCCCATTGCCACAACCACCGTGCTGGACCCTAATGAGGATGGAGAGCCCGTGGACCAGAAGGAGTACCGCAGCATGATTGGCTCCCTCCTCTATCTCACAACGTCGAGGCTGGACATACAATTTGCCATATGTCTATGCACTCGCTTTCAGGCTTCCCCTCGTGCTTCTCATCGTCAAGCAGTACGTCGCATCTTCAGGTACCTTCAAGATACTCTTGACTTTGGACTCTCGTATTCTTCTTCTTCTACTCTCTCAATTCGAGTATTTTCTGATGCTGATTTTGCGGGGTGTAGAGTGGATAGGAAGAGTACTTCTAGCACTTGTCATTTCTTGGGCACATCCCTTGTTTCTTGGTCTTCTAGAAAACAGTCTTCTGTTGCACAGTCCACAGCCGAGGCCAAGTATGTAGCTGCAGCCAGTGGTTGCTCTCAGGTCCTCTGGATTTTATCCACGCTGCGGGACTATGTGTTATTTTTGGAGAGTGTTCCTCTTTTATGTGACAACACTTCTACCATAAACATTGCCAAAAACCCAGTGCAACATTCAAGGACTAAGCACATTGATATTCGATACCATTTTCCGAGAGACCATGTTGAGAAGGGTGATGTTGTGCTTCACTTTGTAGAGTCAGAGCAACAGCTTGCAGTTATTTTCACTAAAGCTCTTGATTATTCTCGTTTTGCTATTTTGCGAGGAGAGTTAGGGGTTATTAGTCCTCTTGGGCTGTTTTGAGAGGGGTTTTTGCTCTTTATGCATTCATTGTATCATAATGCATTTTAAAATTCGAATTTCTTGCATTGTATTATAAACTTGTGGAGCTTTGATTATTATTCCTGTATGGCATGTTTTCATACTTTATACCTTGCCATGTCCTGTGATGGTCTGCTAGACTTCTTTCATGACTTTTCTTGTTTAGCTTAGCTTTTGCCTTGCTAGCTTTATATCTGTGAGCAAAATTGAATCAAATCATGTTTTGTTGTATCTTATGACTAGTTTTACTTTAGTGATCCTTTCATGATTCATGCCATGTCTTATAGGTCAAATTGAGCCTTGAACTGAGTTTGAGCTGTAAAATGAGCTTTGTTATTTCTTAAGTCAAGCAAATGAAGAATGAGTTTTTATGTGCGAAAAAACTGATCTCACCAATCCTTTCTCATGAGACTGCTTGCCATTGCACTAGGCATGAACTCAGGGAGAGTTTTGGATGACCTAGACCATTCTTTTAAGCTCCTTGCTTGAGATGGTCGCGGCAAGGCTTGAGATCTAGCACATTACTATAAAATATTATATATATATATATATATATATATATATATATATATATATATATATATATATATATATATATATCATTTTCAACAAAATGCTCAAAATACTAAGTGATTGATTAAATTGCTTCATATTTGAACTCCTAATGCTCAAAATGCCTCAGTTTCTAGTTTCTGGTCTTCATTTACTTATAGACATGGCTTGACTCATTTTTGGATACCTTGGTGAAACTATGATATTGAGCAACTTTTCATGGTATCAATTCATTTAATCTCATATTATTGCTATGTTGGTCTTAGCTTTGCAGTACATGATTTGCTACGATTGAATATAGCTTCTTCTCTTTATATGGCTTGGTGTAATACTTGTACTGTCTTCTTGGAGTCTTCTTGGATAATCTTCATGGCTCCGTTTGCTAAAAGTTCAATAATAATAAAAATTAGTCATTCCTTCATGCTCTAACGTTTTCCTTGCATCTTGCTGAATTCATTGTCAAAGGGGGAGAAAGATTAGAGAAAATATGGTTTTTAGACCTTTTTGGAGTCTTAAAGGGAAATTGTATTTTCTGGAAATTGGTTATCATTGTGAGTGGATTCTCTTGGTTTTATTGCCTTTTCGGATTATATTTGCTAATCTAGAAGACTCACAATGATCAAAGGTCAAATATAACATTTGTTCTTTCATATGGACCGAAGTGATATTTTTTGCTACTTTCTGGAAATTAAAAAATTTTGTGCTCTCTTTGCCTTATCTCGCTTGCCTATGCTATTCTGAAGCCAGCTTGGTCGTTTCCTAAGGTTTCTTTTTCTTATGGACCAAGTTGTGCCTTTGTGCGACAACTGTAAGTTTTTACTTTTCAAACCACTTAACTTCATTTTCTGGGAAATTGCCAATGTGTTCATCAAATGGGAGATTGTGGATATCGTGGGGATATGTGCATGATCTTAGAGTGATGATTCAATTGGCAATGGCGTTGTTGGTTTGTCAAATCTCGCGTTTTCGGCAAACTTACGTCTTTGTCGGGTCATGGCGGTCCGATCGCTATGTCGCCGTCGAGCCGACCGTGTGGCGATCCGAAGCCCACATAGTTTTGTTGGAGTTTGGGGCTAGGCCAAAAATAGGTTGTGTAGGCTTGAGGGGGGAGTCTTCTGGATGTAGTCACATAATTTTTGGAGCTCCCAGTCAAAAGTTCTATCAGTTTGAAAATTCTAGAGAGCTTGCAGATTTCCGAGTTGAAATTTGGCTAAGTCTTTTGGTGCCGATCCGATGTGCCGTTTAGAGGGGCAATCGGACCGGCTTCCACTTGGATTTGACCATTTTGGCATTGATGTGTTTTCGTTGTGTTTAATGCATGAGTTTCAATGCTTTATTGTTACATATTGCATTGTTGAGCTAACGTGGGTCAAGTTGTGAAGAACTTGTTCCGGAGCGATTTGTTTGTCTATTCTTTGTGCGGTGGCTTGCGTGTCAACGACATCAAGGTGGATCGGGACTACGCTTGGATTTTCATGGATGCCGGTGAGGTCGTGTGACTCAAGCGAGTGCGAACAAGATAGATCGAGCAGACGATTCGTTGCACCGGTTGGATCTAGCGGCGCGGGGGTCGGTGCAAGTGCCTTGGAGGCTCCGATGGGATTCGGACGGGAGAGACTTGTCTGTTGGAAATATGCCCTAGAGGCAATCATAGAGATGATGACATTTCGTTGTATCCATGATTTAATAAATGTTCCTTGAATATTACCTTTGTGTTGATTAACAAGTATGTGACTTGTTTGTGAAACTCTTTACTTGTATGGTTATTCTAAAGTTGTCCCTAGTCGGAGTTCATGTGAGGACACACGTGAATGGTGGATTAGCACATGTATCGGTTGATGACTATGTTTCACAGGTCATAGACATGGAGATGTCAAACCAATAATGTGGACACATGTTTAGAACATGGGGTTGGACCGACCCAACATGAGGCATAACAATTATACTTATGGTTCTCTATACACAACGTGTACGCCTTGTCCTTAGACCTAAGATTGTCGCATGTACTTGAGATGTGAATCGACCTACTTAGGGGCTATCAAACGCTACTCAAATGGCTCGGGTAGTTATAAAGGTAGTTTCGGGTTTGTCATGAAGCATCTTTGCGAGGCATGATCGGTCAAGATGGGATTTGCCCTCTCTACCCGAGAGAGATATCTCGGGCCCTCGGTGATCGGATCCAGAAATGCATGGCCATGCTACTTAAGGTTAAGAGTTAACCTAGTAAGGGATTCCGCATCACAAGATCGAGAAAGAGTGGTCAGCTTGGAGCTCGACCGAATATCGTGAGGCAAAGGGATTGGCATGTACATAACGTTGTGTTGGTTCGTCCGATATGATCTTTGTGTTTCGCGTTTAGGAGTTGGGACGTCTTACTAGAGGCCGCTACCAACTATTGACCAAGTATGTGCACTCGTGTCATGTCTAAGCGTCACGTGAACCTAGAGGGTCACACACTTGGGGGTGAAGCCAATTCGGATTAGATCCGAATTAGAGTGGGCATTGAGTCCTAATGGGCCTCTATTGGTAGAAGCCCATTGTTGAGCGTCTATAAAGGAGGGCTTAGGCTCAAGTTGCGAAGAACTTGGGACCCTCAAACCACGGCGCCACCTCTCCCACGCCTAGTCGCTCGCGCGGATCTAGCGATGCGTCAGCGTCGCTTTCTCCCGTGACGTGTGGATACCTTTGGGCGCTACGCTTGGAGAGGCGTTTGGTCGAACCGCAAGATGGATGCAGACGTGGGGTCGTGCGACGAGGGCGAGGAAGTAGTGCGACTACTGGACAAGATGGATCGCTACATCAACTTAGTCGACTACTCTGCCCCGACGTCTTGCATCGGTTGGCACCTAGCGTCTAGTGGTAAGACCGTGATCTATAACTGCAGTGATCTTGGTTTACGGGTAGAATTTTTATTAATTTAAGCTAGTGTAGCCTACCCATGACCCTACATTGCCGACATGATGAAGGCCGCTGATCAACCTACACGTGGTGAAGCAGGCGATTGCTTCAACAGATTGATGTGTGTGAGTGGGTCCCATTTGTGTTGGGCCTTAATGGGAGCCCATGTGAGAAACCCTAGCCTCTCCTATAAATAGGAAGGGGGAGATGGAAAACCCCTTGAAGCACTTAAGCCCTCATTTGCAAAATCCATTTCTAGGGTTAGGGTTAGGAGAGAAGAGGAGAGGAGAGGAGATTTGAGTGTGCTCTTGGATTGAGCTCTTGTCCTCCTTGAGCGAGTGGCTTTGTAAGCAACATGTTGAATCAATCAATCTATTGATGTTTGCTTAACGGTGAAGTCTCTTTTGTGTTCCTCTCTCTTTTGATGATTTTGGTGCTTCATTGATTCTAGTGTTTATGCTTGGTCTCTTGACCGATTTTATCTTGCTTTGATGTGTGAGAATACTCCTAGAATCATCTAGATCATCAATCCCCCATAAGCAAGTCTTGGATCAAGATTTTCATATTTCTAAGTTTTGGAACACTTCTTTGGTAAAACCTTGAGAGATCGTTTCTTCGAAGTGGATCTGGATGATCGTCGCTAGAAATAGGTCTTAGATATCCTTAGGGAGGTGTGCTCAAATTTGGTCAAGTTTCATTGGTTGAATCAAAAGTTAGACCAATTTTTGTTTTGAATTTGGGCATTGTGTGTTGCCTCTGGACTAAATCGGTCTGACCGATTTTACACCGCCGGTCCGACTACCCGACAATCAGACCGCCAGTTGAGGCCGGTCCGACCGCCAGGCAGTCCGACCGCCAGCAGCACACCGGTCCGACCGCCTAGTGATATCAATTCTCTATATTTGTGTATTGTGGTTAAAGGGGGTAATTGAATTCAGTACAAGGTTTCCTCTGTGCGTTTACTGATCTTCTTAGTTTTCATAGCTAAAGGAGAAAAGTTTGTGTTGAATTTGATTAAGACGAAAAATCGAGAAAACGACTATTCACCCCCCTCTAATCGCCTTTACAGTACGTCCTACAAAGAACTTGCCTGTTCTCAAAATTTAACATCTGAGAGTATAACTCCGTCATGGTGATGGGTTCTACCCTTGCCACCAATGCGGAAACGACAGGGTCAAAATCATCATCTAAACCATTCAGTATATAAGCCACCAAGTCTTCTTCATCTATTTGCTTGCCGGATGCAGCGATTTCATCTCCAAGAGGCTTCATCTTCCCAAAGTATTCGGAGATGGTCATGTTACCTTTGCGTGTCGTAGTGAGGGAGAGTCGAACAGTGAGAGAACGTGCGCGCGTCCGGGACGCGAACATGCCCTCTATAGCGCGCCAGGCTTCGATGTGGAGCCACGGTCGTGCCGTTGATGTGGCCGTCCAATCTTGCGCCGCCTATAGCAGCGAGTACCTGCGCATTCCATAGCGCATGGTTTTGCTTACCCAGCTTCTCTGAGATCTGGAAGCCGAGCAAGGGGTTGGAGACGGCAATGGCGGAGGAGCTAGCCATGTTGAAGATCGATCTTGATCTCAGAAAAGCTCTGATACCATGTAGAAAATCAGATGGCTGAAGCTGATGGGAGGAACGCCGTCGGTGCGGCGGTTTCGTGTTAGTTTTGTATATATCTCAAATATGGTGAGAGTACAGAGGTGAATATATATAGGAGAAGACATGATCGGCCGTCGCCTAATACATAGGAAACAAACCTAATCATTCTATCTATAGCCAGACCAAGTTTATCTCTTTCTATATTTGTTACAAGAATATATCTAGATGTCTAACATATATGTCTCAAATCCGCCTGACGTAATTGTAGCACCTTATATACTGACATGCATGCTTGGCTACGATTGTGGGAAAAACGAGTAGAAAAACATTTTTGTTTCGATTCTATGCAACAAAAGACTACTATATATCGGTGTGATTCTCTTCGAAATAATATTGTTTCCTGCGAAATTCCCATCGGCGAGTGTGAGAGAGGCAGGGAGTGCACGCACATATAGATTGTCCAGGTTGCTCCAAGTGCAAGGGTTAGTGAAGAGAAACAAGCATAAAACGACACTGCACAGTAAGCACAGGCCGAGGACCACCTATACACCTGCTGCTGCTGCACCAGGCAGAATGCGAATGCGAATGCGGATACGAATTTATCGAGGAATCGGAACAAATCAATTTTATTCACCGGTAGATGAAGATTAGATTTCGTAGCTAGGACAATAATGCCAAGGTTCGCCTCATCTTTTCTTCCTGGTCTCCCCCCATTACAAGGCAATGGCGACACGCAAGAAGCATGAGCAGAGGCAGCACAAACAAGGACAGGAGGCATAAGCATCTCCCTGTGTTCCAGAATGAAAGGACACCTATCCACATGTTAAGCAACAGCTTATGGAATGGAACGACAATTAACATTCCAGTGCACGACATAATCACATGCTCACTACCAAGCCACTGCTATACACACACACACAACACACATAGGAAAATGGTACGGTACTTCTGGAAGTATGTACTTCTACTTTTTATATACCACTTAAATCGTATAATAATATATATTTTTTTATCAATTTGAGTATATTCCAATAATGACACCCTCCTACCGACAGACGGCTCACGGTGTACCTCCTAGCACGGTTGTACTCAGGTAGACTACCACTGATCGATAACTTTGCATTTGGCAAACCGTAAGCAGATGAAAACACATCTTAAATTTTAGTCATGAGCCTGCCACGGTACAACAAGAGAGCCCTTTAACAGAGGCAACCTAAATTCGTGGCAACATAGTAACCATCACAAAGTTATTTTTTCCCTCTTCTTTCCTTGAAGCTGAATGAATGATTTCAAGGAAGCCTCTTCCTCCTTTCCGTAGACAGTATCATGGTAGCAGGAAAAGGATAACCGATGAAAGGCCCCCACTAACCAAAGCACTGATTGAAAACCACTATTGAAATAGGGTTTGCAGCACCCTGCAGTGCATGCTACATGGAGAGACTGGAAATGACCAGACACCAAAAGGAACTCAAGAATCTGGACCAACTACTTGGTAGGGTTTCGAGATGCACAGTGGCACTAAGTGAAGCGAGCAAGTGCAGTGCCTTGGAACAGAAAGAGAAGATCATGACGGCCTGATGTGATCTTCTAACTTTAGAATATGAATCTTTTGCATTTACTTATCTATTTTTTTATTTATTTGTCTGTATATGGTATATATTCTTTGTACTCTATATATATAATATATATATATATATATATATATATATATATATATATTGGGTCTCATAAATATACATATAATATTTATAATATGGTATCAGAGTTAGGGTACTAACCTAGCTCCTTCCGCTGTCATCCCGACGTCCCACCGTCCGACTTCACAGCAAGCGATCGATGCCGCCCCTGCCATCACCACCTTTGGTCTCCGTCTACGTCCACGCACTCCTGGCCGCCGCCTCGGGCCACAAGCTCTAGAAGCCCCTCCGCGCGATCCTCAAGGGTACCAGCGGCCTTTGCGCTCGCTGAGGTCGCCAGAGCCGCCGCCTTCCCTAGTCGCCGCCGAACCCGGCCGCCGCCGCCACTCCTGCCGACGCCGCGATTGGATCGAGCAGAGGCGGTGCCCTTTGCTTCGTAGTAGCATAGAAACCGATTCAGATTCTATTAAACCGATAGTTTTCAAAAAAGACAAAAAAAAACATCGCTCTAACCGCCGTGCCATCCAGCGCTGCCTGTTATACTTTGTTGTCTTGGTGTCGCGCCGTCCAGCGCCGCCTACCTATGTCTTATGTTCCATCAGCTGCAATCATATTCTCGGGAACAAGGCTTCATGGGACAAACTACAGGTTGTGGTCTTCACTCATGGAGATCACACTCGATGGTCTCTGCCTCTGAGGATATATCACTAGTGCTCGACCATATCCACCGTCGCCGGTTCAGCCTCCTCCCAAATAGCCTACTTCTGCACCTCTTGCAGAAGATGACGCTGCCAAGAAGGAGGCAGAGGCCGCTACTGGTGACACTGCTGATGAGGCCTTTCCGTATGCCATAGGCGTTTTTGAGCGCTGGTGTGCTGATCAGGCCCGTGTTCGAGCCATCCTAGTGGTCAGCGTTGACGACTCCATCCAGTTAGACATTGTTGGTCTGCGTTCCACTCGTCAGATCTGGGAGTATTTGCTCGATCGATACCAGCAAAGCAGCAATACTCAGCTTTTTTCGCTTCGGCGTGAGTTGGAGACGCTTCGCCAGCAGGACTCCTCCGTCGACGACTTCTTCCGAGCCGTGGCCAGTTTCTTGCTCCGCTCTACAGGAGTGTCAAAAGGTGCAGAAGGCATAATGTGATCGCCTTCGCCTTTATGACTTCGTTTGCCGTCTTCACCCAAAGTTTGAGCCTATCAGGGCTCAACTGTTGAGCCGCTCACCACGATCGACCGTCGTTGAGGCTCGTTTGATGCTTTGTGCTGAGGTACTTCGTCGCGAGTTAGCAACACAGTTTGTTCCGCTGTGCTTGCTACCTCTCTTCTTCGACTACAGTCCCTCCTTAGGTATCTGTTTCTGCTCATGCTTTTGCACTAACTGGGGTTCAGTGCAATTATTGCAAGAACTTTGAGCACGACTACCAAAGTTGTGTGGTGCGAAAAAAAGAGAACAAGGCGCATGGAGTGGACGATCCAATGGGGGCAGGGAGGCACTTCCTCCACAGGAGGACAGACCAGCACATCAGGACCTTCTCAGTGAGGTGACTTTGTTCAGCAGTTCTGTCAAGCTCTACTTTAGCAGCTCTCTCACAGCTCAGCAGGTTCTGCTAGTCTACCTCATACGTCTACTCAAGGTACTTCTTGGGTTCTGAATTCTGGTGCATCTTTGCACATGACACCGTACTCCACATCTCTCACTTCAGTAGGACCTCCTATTTTTCCTATCTCTTTTCGAACAGTTGACGGTACCCCTATGTCTATCAGTTGTCAGAGCACTCTTTTGTCCACTGACTTTTCTGTTCTGACTATTTCCCATGTTCCCTAGCTTACCATGCAGCTTCTTTCAGTGAGTTAGCTTACCAATCTCGACTGTAGGGTTGGTTTTGACTCTCACTCCTATTTCATTCGGGTCAATAGACATGGTGGTACTTGGGACTGGCCGGTGTCGTAGGGATTAGTAGGGTCTTTACATCCTTGACCGCCTCCACCTTCTGTCCACTTTAGTTGCTCCTATCACCTCTACGTCTACCTCCCCGCCACTGCTGCCACCACCTTTGGAGTTTTTGCGCAGTGGCATCATCATCTAGGTGACTTTTGTGGTTCTCACCTTTTCTTCATTAGTTTGTCAGGGTGTTCTTGGATGTGTTACTATTGACATGACCGTGTTTTGTTAAGATGTAAGCTGGGCAAGCAGCTCCAACTTTCATATCATTCTAGTGAATACTTGTCTTCTTATCTTTTTGACTTAGTTCATTAAGATGTATAGGGATCTATGCCTATTATCTCTAAATGCGGATATAAATTTTATATGATCTACATTAATGATTATTCACGTTTTACATGGATTTTCCCTACGACTAATCGTGGTTAGTTTCTTGCGATCTATCGTAGCTTTACAACGATGGTTAGTATTCAGTTTGATTCTTTCAACCGTACTTTTCTCTATGATTCTGCTGGCGAGTACTGTTCTGGCACTTTTAGATAGTTTCTTTCCAAGCAAGGCACTTTTTACCAGTCTTCTTGTCCTGGTGCCTATGCTCAGAATGGGGTTGCTGAGCGCAAACATCACCATCTGATTGAGACTGCCCATACTCTTCTCCTTGCCTCTCACGTTCCACCATAGTTCTGGGCTAAAATTGTTTCTACAGCTGTATATCTCATCAATATACACAGCCTTTCACTGCTCTTAAGGGTGTTAGTCCTATAGAGCGTCTCTACTCTCGAGCCCCCAAGTACACTCACCTTCGTGTTTTTATTGTACTTGTTTTGTTCTGCTGCAGCCTCGTGAACGCATCAAGCTATCAGCTCAGTCAGTTGAGTATGTGTTTCTTGGTTATAGTTTTGAGTATAAGGGTTATCGCTACTATGATCTTTCTGCTCGACGGATCGGGATTTCACGAGACGTTGTTTTGATGAATCTTAACCTTTCTTCTATCGAGATTCGGCTCCTCCTGTTTCCACTGTTGAGTTGATTGCATGGTTGTCTCTTTCTGAATCTTCACCCATTTCTCCGCTATCACAGTCTTCCTCTAGTCTGTCTCCAGTGGATCCTTCTGTACCTCCACCTCTGGTGTTGCCTCCTGCAGCACTGTCTCTTGTTTCTGTAACACCACCGTCTCGTTTATCTGGTATTCACTACTCCAGGCATCTTCGTCCTTCACTAGTCTCCTCTTCTGGTATCTTGTCGATAGCCACATCTGATCCTCCTGATGATGCTCCTCGTTACGCCCTTCATGACCGGACATCCCTTCGACCTTCTGGTTGTCTTGGATTTGCTCCGATAACTCATGCTCTCTCTGTCACTCAGCCTAGTTCTTATCGTGAGACTACGAAGAGGAGCTTGATGCTATTCGATGTACGGAGACTTGAGATATTATCCCGACACCTATGCTTGCTCATCCTATCACGTGCAAGTGGGTATACAAAATTAAGACCCGATCTGATGGTACTATCGAGCGCTACAAGGCTCGACTTGTGGCTCGCGGTTTTCAGCAGGAGTATGGTCGTGAATACGATGAGACTTTTGCCCCTGTTTCCCATATGACCACTATTCGCACTCTTGTTGCTGTTGCTTCTGTTCGCTAGTGGTCCATCTCTCAGCTGGACGTTAAGAATGCATTTCTTAATTGTGTTTTGCATGAAGATGTCTACATACAGTCGCCACCTGGTTATTCTGTTCTCGATGAGCACGTTTGTCGTCTTCGTCATGCTCTTTGTGACCTCAAACAGACTTCTTATGCCTGATTTGCGTGTTTTACATCAATGATTACTGCTGCCAGTTTCACTGTCAGTTCCCAAGATCTTGCTCTTTTTGACCATGTCTTCTCTTGGGGTAGGACACTGCTTCTTCTGTATGTTGATGATATTGTCATCACTGGTGATGATTGCTCATTCATCACGTATGTGAAGAAGCATCTTAGTGAGCAGTTTTTGATGACTGATCTTGGTTCTCTTACGTACTTCTTTGGGATTGAAGTCTCTTCTAGGCCTGAGGGATACTATCTCTCCCAGCAGAAGTATATCCATGATCTTCTTGATCGGTCTGGTCTGACTGACACTCGCACTACTGATACTCTCATGGAGCTACCTCTACAGCTTCGTGCCACTGATGGTGATTTTCTTGAGGATCCTACTCGATAACGTCGTCTTGTTGGGATTTTGGTGTATCTTATAGGCACTCATCCTGATATTTGTTTATGTTGTTTATATCTTGAGTCAGTTCATGGCTCGTCCTACCCATTTTCACTACAATCACATTCTTCGCGTTCTTCGCTACTTGTATGGGACTATCTCTCGTCGTTTGTTTTTCCCTAACTCCACCTCACTACAGTTTCAGGCTTACTCTGATGCGAGCTGGGCTAGTGATCCTTATAATCGTCATTCTCTTTCTGCTTACTATGTGTAGCCTTTGGAGTACCTATGATTGGACATATGACTCTTTTGTCTGACGGCACAGGTGCTATCAGTATTGCTCATAACTTAGTGAAGCATGAGCTCACCTAACACATTGATGTGAATACTTTGTACACTCGCTCATAGGTACAGGAGGGAATACTTGCTTTACAGTTTGTGCGCTCATAGTTACAGATTGCCGACTTCTTCACAAAGCCACATAATAGAATACACCATTTGTATTCTCTCCAAACTCAATGTGTATGATCCACCATGAGTTTAAGGAGGGGTGTTAGAATATATATCTTTTGTATTTCTTTATCTATTTCTTTATCTATATATAACATATCATTTCGTACTCTCTATATATATTGCTTATTAGATCTCGTGAATATACTTACAATATTCATGACACTAACAACTATAATTTTATCACCATCCGACGGTTCTGCATGCACAGCTAGCTGATGACAATGATCAGGTAAGTAAACCATTATGGCACAGTAATCTGACCCTAGGAGGTCTCAGAAATCATCACAAGGAACGAAATGTTCTTACGTTGCAAGCACCAAGCAGGACTCCAAAAACAGTTTGCATCATACAACACAACAATTTACAACAGAAACTACCACCACACGCGGTCAAGTAGACAGACATACAGGGAGTTACACAACTTATGTTCCCATCTAACATGCTTGTT
This sequence comes from Hsuehochloa calcarea, assembly GCA_036346395.1. Taxonomy (NCBI): domain Eukaryota; kingdom Viridiplantae; phylum Streptophyta; class Magnoliopsida; order Poales; family Poaceae; genus Hsuehochloa; species Hsuehochloa calcarea. The sequence continues at coordinate 15,867,081 of CM070603.1, forward strand.
CCAAACGAGAAGAAAAGAAAGAAAGAAAGAAAGAAAGAGGATGACACATAGGTATAGGTAAATCCCCTTCTCACACCTGAAGTCCTTTACCCTTTGTGGTTTTGAGAATGGGGCCTTACAGGTAAGAGTATGACGTGATTGCAGGGATCAGATTGGGTTCATCGTTTACCTAGTTCCGATTCTTGCTCTTCTCAGTGGCTCTTGGAGCTGAAAAACGAGAGTGCATTCTCATATTACAAGTTTGTGGTAAACGCAAACAATGATAAAGCCACATTGGCTATGGTGAATACAGAAGACAAATGCTTCCTCATAGACAGAGGCTTTGGTGAATACAGAAGACAGTGCTTCCTCACAGACAGAGATTCTCTGCCTGATCCATGAAAAAATCAGGATAACCAGATATGTCGGTACCACAGTTAATGGAACAGACCAAACCTAGTTAATGCAAACTGGCACCTCTGATAATTTTGCATAAAGCATATATATAAGGTGCAGTTATGCAGAACTGCAAGCAGTAGATTCTCTGCTATGCCCTCCACAGAAAAAGGCATGAACACAAGTAATACTTCCATATTCTACCACATGTTTATCTGTACTTACCAAGGCCCACTGCATCTGACCCCTTCATGATCCTCAGCCTCCTACAGCTGTCCGTGAACATTCTGCAATACAACCAAAATGAAATTTAGCAGTCAGGTGGCTTTTTAACAACATGGTTCCAGGTTCAAGTCACGAAGTCATTGGAATGTGCAGCATCTCGGTGGGCCAGGAATTGCAATACTGTGCCGGACCTTGCAAATCGGGGAAATAAACTAAAACACCATGGCTGCTTAAGGGAGATGAGATCTATCTCCAACATATGGCACAAAATAGTTGGGATTTGGCATTTGTTATCCTAATTTTGGTCCTGATTTCCCTGAATCCATTACCAAAATGCATGTAAGCTTTTTTTCACTTTCTTTCATTAACACTCATGTACCCTTCCAATTTATTTCTGGAACAACAATCCATATGCCGACCAAACGAAATTTACAAACTATTCCCTAGAAGTGATGTACGAGTTATCATAAACCATTCAATTCAATACCCACATATGAAACACTTCAGTAACTCAAGTAGCAAAAAAAGTCGATCCATCAAAATTTATGAAAAGTAAATAAATTTAGTAGTGTCAGCATTACTCACCCCCATGGAACATCACCAACAAGCATCCAATCCCCATCCTTGTCCTCATAGGTGAGCACAAGTTCAGTCCCATTTTTAAGATCCATCAGCCGGCAATCAGATAATCCACCTCTCCCCGATTTCCCATTTGACTCATTATGACCTGAAGGAGCACAAAGTATCAAATTAAATCCCTGTTCAGGAACATTTCCAACAGCAAATAGCACTGATGGAGACAGATGTCTGATGGAAAGGAAGTCCAACTCAGGCTTGTAACTAACATGGATGAATAAAAGGATAATGCTATTATTACCATGTGAACTCATTTCTACGGATCGCACAAGCAAAAGCAAGGGAAATAGTTCACTGGTTGACATATTACGCAAGGGTTATTAATGACTGGGGACAAGAGGCATTCCAGAAAATTGACACATTAATATTTAACAAACACAATAACTGGTCCTTGTTCTTTATACATTGAAGCAACAGTTATACTACAGAACTACAGCCGTAAAATGCCAAAGATGATAAATCCACATTAATTAATAAGTAGCACGGCTAAATGTCTGGCCACCAAAGGAAACTAGATCTACCTCTATACGGTGAAGACCGCATCTGCCCAAGAAACAGTTCATAGAAAGAACCTATTCAACTAAACATGAAAAATTATGCACATACTACCACACAGGCACACAGCACCAACGAGCAAAAGGATAGATGAGGGACGAAGCATGAGCTCACCGACGGTAAAGCAGCTGAACATTTTCTCCAGTGCCAGCGAGAGCTCCTTGTAGTTCTTGTACATCTTAAGGTCCACCTTCCTGAGGTAAGGAGCACCATCCATGCTAACCTTGACAAAGAGGCACCCTGGCGATGGCGCCTGCTTTGCCTCATCGTCGTCTTTGCTTTTCGGAGCAGGCAGGTTCATCGCCAGGGTGTTCTTCCTGTAATTGCGGATTGGTGGCCATCCTACCACCTGTGCCCTGTTGTTACATACATTCGAACAGTCAAAACCATATCCATTGAAGATTGCTCTAACAGGCACAAACTACTGAAAATTACAACAAAACTTGAACCACAACCGCAAGGATTTGCCAGATTACGAGTTCGCATGTACTGAGCGGGTAGAAATGCCGAACAGCTAAACAGGGAGAGTAAAACCGACGTGAATTGGAGCGCTCGCTAACTACCTTATTGCAGCGATTCTGGCACATTGGCATCACGCAAGTGGAGACCAGACACACAAAAGTTGCTTCTTTTCCACATCTGAAACAGCGACGCGCACAAGAAGAAAGCTTCTCCAGCTTTTTTCAGAACAAAGACAGATTTTTTTTTTCCCGTTAGTTTTTTTCTTTTCGTTAATTACGAGAAATTTTTATCAGGCATTACTCCTGGTCCTCGAGACATTAGCTGCTAACCTACAAACAATTTGCTATAACACGAAAAGCCAAACTCAGAACAACGATGGTTCATTTTAAATCAGGAAAAAAAGAAGAATAAAGAAACATCAGGAAACGCAGAATAAAATCTTTTCAAGAAAACACAATATAAATCATACAACTTGTACCCAAAATAAATAAAGTAACGAGGCAAATCAATAACCATTTTTACTTCCTCCACAAAAGCGCCTAAACCCCCAAAGAACGTGAACGCCAATTTGCAAACACAAACATTTCTCAGGGAAAAAGGAAGCCTTTTCCCGTTTAAAACCCCATAAATAGCTCCAAAATTGATTTCACTCGAATTCATAACAAAACCCCAAAGACTCCCGAAAAGGGAAACTCCTACGAAAAACAACAAGAACATGAAAAAAATCATTTTGCAAAACGGGGGGAAAAAGAGAGCTTAAACCACCAAGGCACCAACCGGCGAACCCACACACCAACCCGAGTCCCGAGTCCACCTACTTTGCCGCTGGCGCCTGCGCCTTCTTCTTCTCCTCCTCCTCCTCCTCCTCTGCAGCCGCCTCGCCCCTCGCCGCCTCCCGCCTCTGCCCCGCGGGGCCCCCACGATGGCGTCCGCGAACCCGCGCTTCGCCCCGCCCTTGGGCAGCAGCTCCAGCGTCAGCGGCGCCCCCGCAGACGCTCCACCGTCCTCCGCCTCGGCCTCCTCCGTTCCCGGCAGCCCCAGGCGCAGCTCCGTCGCCGCCGCCACCGCTGGCGACAACCCGATGTAGTCCCGCTCCAGTGGCGGCTCCATGCCTAGCACAGCACGGCGAGCATTACAGCATCACCTGCTAGGGAAATATTGGTTTCTTGAGAAGAGGAGAGGTGGGTTCGAGGTTTCTTGGCTCTGTGCGGGTGTTGCTTGCTGGTGCTGCGCTTGTGATTTTCGTGTGGGAGAGAGGAAGGAGCGGGAGAGAGAACAAGGAGGAGATGGGGTTTAATGGTGTTCTTTTCCGAGCAGGTCCTTGCTTTGTTTTGTAATTACACTTTTAAGTACAGGATAGTACATGCTTTTGGTTTGTCTTTTCCAAATGTTTAGGTGGTTTTGTCTTTACTTTTGGGAGGTAGTAGCCGAGTAGGGCATTGTAAGAATCAAGAATTGGATGTTGTTTTTTTATTAAAAAATCGATAGGAATGTAAAAAGGTTCTAAATTGATAGTGCACCATAAAAGCTATTATCAGTGGTCTTAATTACTTTTTTATTGTATGGGTACAAATGTAGAAGATCGGATGTTGCTTTTTTTTTTGAAAAAAAAGCTATAGGAATGTAAAAAGGTTCTAAATTGGTAGTGCATCCTAAAAGCTATTATCAGTGGTCTTAATTGCTTTTTATTGTATGGGTACAAATGTAGAAGATTCTAATTATAAATTGATATTGATAGTACCATGAGAGTATTCTTGTGTTAATATTCTAAGCAATAAGAAGGTATATATATATATATATATATATATATATATATATATATATATATTACTCCTATAGTATCTCAAGTAGACGTAGAGCATCTTGCATAATATGTATATATATATATAAGACCATATGGTATTCATATACAAATTTTATACATACTATATAGTGCAAATATGAAGGAATTTACAAAATATAAAAACTAAGGACTTTCTTACAAATTTTTCATGTGGTTCGCATTGGAATATCTTATAATTAGTATATGAGTATACCCAAAGTGATAAAGGAGTATGTTAAGTTCTTTTAAGTGGTATATCAGAGGTGGGAGTAACTACACCCGGGAGTAGAAAGTATTTATCATATATATATATATATATATATATATATGCCACTTTGAAGGTAGATTAAGCGGTAGATGATCTTGTATAAATTGTTGCAATAAGAAGTTAAAAACTTAAGTGCGGCAGAATAATTCTTAGCTGAAGTAAACCTAATTATACACATAGTTTCTGCATTACAAACTTGAGAAATGTCAAGTAGCTCAAGTAGACCAAATTTCAACTTTGACATTTCAAAATTTTGATTTTTCTAATTTCAACTTGAGCATATTAACAGATAAAATGTTGCCTTCTCCAAATCCTCATATTTAGACTCCCAAGTTTTTTTTAAAAAAAAAATCTATAAGTTTTTTTAGTAGCCAGGCTTTGTCTGGGCTGCATTAAACAAGAAATGCTCAAACACGGGTGGACGGGGGACACACCCGTCCCTTTTCGCCAACTGTAGCTCTCAAAAAAAATGTTGAAGCTCGAAATATTATAGAATTTTTGTTATGCTCTTGGGGCATACCAAAAATTAGCTCTATTCGCATGATCTCGCTGAAGAGAACAATCTAAAAAAATACAAACAACTAGTGAGATCCAAGGCATCTTCATTTTGAGGGCAAAAAAGTCCCACGATAATGTATAAAAATAAAAATCCTAGAAATTATCTCATTAATCGAAAGAAAAGGAGAATCCGTTTATTTTGGTAGGGTCATATTATAATGGTTGAGAATAATCATATATAGATATTAGAGTTGTACAATAATGTATTTTCAATCATGCATATGCCCTAAAGTTGTATAACAAAAACAATTATATCGCAATATCTAGCCATACAATTGTGTGGATAATTCCATTAGTTCTATACAAGATCACTACACCATGACCCAATATTCCCATCAGACATCTGTCGGCAAAAATCAACCTTCACTGACAATTTATCTGTCGACAAAAACAAGTGGCACACTATCTGTCGGCTATACTGCGTTTAGGGACAAACTATCTGTCGGTAATTCTATATGTATTTTGGGTTAGCTTATCTGTCGACAATTCATAATTTGTAGCTCAAACCATTTGTCGGCAATTTTTTTGCAATATTATGGACTAGCTATCTGTCGCCAATACTGATGAACCCTAACTAAACTAATTATCCCTACTGCCACCCTCTTTTCCCTTTCTTCTCTCACTCTCTCTTCTTCCCCTTCGGCCCCGCGTCTAGCCAAATCCTCTCCGCCCCCACACCTGCACCCGATCCCCCTCCCTCCCGTTTGCCCCCGCGCCTAGCCCTTCCCATTCGCCCCTCTCCCTACCCCTTCGCCCCTCCACCCCTAGCCGCCGCCCCCACGACTGGCCCCCCCCACACCCCTTTGCCCCCGGCAGCTGCCCCCATGCCTAGCCCCCTCCCCCACCCCATACCCGCGCCCGCCCACCGCCCCCCTTTACCCTCGCGCCCGACCCCCTTCCCTTGGCCCCCAAACCTACCCCCTCCCCTTCCGCCCCAGACTGCCACCCCCACAACTGGCCCCCTCCCCCCATACCCACGCCTTCGCCCAACCGCCGACCCCCACCCCGTTCGCTCCCGCGCCTGGTCCCCTCCCCTCCACCCCCATGCTTGGAGTAATTAAGGTGTTGGCAAGTCCCCTGTGAGTGCACTCCTCCCAGACTCTCATCTATTCCTCTCCTTCCCACTCTCTTGGTCCAAATGTTCTTCTACTGATAGGGTCTGAGCTTTGGGCCAAGGTGTACTTGCTGTGCCATAGTACCGCTGTCGGTCACCGCACTGGTGATCCCTCCCTACTTCTGCTGCCACTCTACTCTCAAATAAGTGTCAAAACACTTCTCCTCTCTCTTCGTGTCTTCCCTGCTACTACTGTTTCCCCCAATCTTAGAAATTGATTTGTGATGATCTGTTCTAAATTAGTAGGATGTCTAAGTGCTCTAGCTTGATTAGTGTGGCTTATGTAATCAGTTCTGCGATGGTGTAATTCTCCTATTTAGTCGATTCTTATTCTGCATCGATGGAATGTTGAATGGATGAATGCATGTTTGAATGAATGGATGATGCTACAGAAATGCTTGATGGTGATTTAAGCATGAGTCCTTAGGTCAAATGCTTTCTTGATGAAATGAACTAAAGGTCAGAGAAATAGCAACATTGCAGTAATGGAAAATCTGATCGTTGTTAGAGAACTTATGGTGTTTTTTTTTGGGGTTAATTTTTCAGTTTTAACAATAGATAGAAAAGGACATCTTTTGACAGGCTGTGTGGAACTTGTACACTAGCTTCTTTGTGTCCGCGTATATCAAGTTTAAATGTTTGCAAACCAAGTATTTGAACTTTGATAGATGAGTTCATATTTGATAGATCACAATGTGTATTCTAGCATGATAAGGGTGACTTATCTGATTAGTTCATTGATAGTGTAGTAATTTACTTTTAGATGTATTCATTGGTGAGGTTCTGAATTTATGTGTGTGCTGTGAACTCCTTTTTAGAAAAATCAGTATGTGTATGGGGTGATCCAGCTAAGAGTAGTACACACATGTGTTCTGGGATTGTCAGTACTTTATTAAGTTATCTTACACATATACGAATATTTTTGCACTAAATGAATAAGTTAAAAATGCCCTTGCTTACAAGTTGAACTAATATGAGTAAATGTTTTTTTAACTCTGGTCTGATCAGGTGTTCTTTTGGTGCCCTTTTGTCAATTTGATCAGGAGTAAATGTTTTTTTTTTGCTATTAACCTCTGCCAAATTTGACATTTAGGGATAGAATTATAGAAACATGATATAATTAACCCCTTTTCATTTCTAATCAATTAATCCAGAATCTCACATACATGGTGCAGTGCTCCTGAACCATCAATCTTGATCGGCTTTGCTTCTGGCTTGTGCACCGGCTGGACTATTCTTGCGACATCTCTGATATGGTATTACCCTCATGGCATCCATGTTCCTTCCACAATTTGTATTTCATCTAGACCTTTGTTCTTTTTGGCGTTTGATTCGACGGTGATTTAATCAATCTGCAGTTGTATCTTTCATTTGTTAAAAAACAAATATATCGGTTTTGCCAATGATGACACTTCCTATCATCTTGTTGTACATGACATTGCCCTTCTTGTGAAAGCTGCTGATGATTTCTGTTAGAGATATATATTAGAGATAGAATAGGACTCTAAATATTATTTGATTTTCTTATCTGTAACATCTTCTTGTGTATATATATTGGCCCTTTGGCCTCATATTGAATATATGCGCTATTCATAACATGGTATCAGAGCGTACCTAGGGTTTGTCGAGCCGCCGCCGCCGGACTTCGCTTGCCGTCCGGACCCGGACTCGGCGCGCCTTGCTTGGCGTCGTCTCCACCACCGTCGCCGTGGTGTACCATTTGTCGAGCCGCCGCCGCCCGACTTCGCTTGCCGTCCGGACCCGGACTCGGCGCGCCTTGCTTGGCGTCGTCTCCACCACCGTCGCCGCCGTGGTGTGCCGTCAGAAAGCCGCCGCAGCCGCTTCGTCGCCTCTGCTTGCCGCGCCGCCTCATCAACTCGGCCACCGCCGAAGCTTGCCGCGCCGCTTCATCATCACTCGCCGAGGCCCATCACACGCCTCGCCCGCGCGGCCCGCGCGCTCCATCCGCGCTTGCCGCCGCCCTGCTGTGACTCGCGCCCGCTGCGGCGACTTCGGCGCCGCCGCTCCATCCTCGCTCGGCCGCGCCGCTGCGGCGTATCACTGGGGAACCCGACTCGGCCGCCGCCGCGCTGCGACTGCGGCCTTCGCCGCCGCGCCTGCGGCGCCGGCTCTCTCGGCTCGGCCGCCGCCGCCTGCAGCGTATCACTGGGGGAACCCTAGTTGTTCCCCAACACCCCCTGCCGATTCTTTGTTGGGCGGTAGCCCGTTTGGTGGTTTTAAAAGAAAAGAAGGTTAAAAAACGTTGATCTAACCGCCGCGCCGTCGGCGCCGCTGTTAGACCGTTGCCTTGGTCGCCCGGCCGTCGGTAGCCGCCTCTGATGGCTTCCGTTCGCCTACGTGGTGCTACTTCACGCTTCAGCACACTACCTCCTCCAGCGGCTGCCACAGGTGGTGGTGGTCGCCCTCCATCCGACGGTGGCCGTCCTCACTGCTCCTACTGCGACAAGGTCGGCCACATTGAGTTCCAGTGCTATAAGAAGCAGCGGCATCTTTCACGTCGTTCTTCTACTAGCACCGGCACTTCTACATCGACGTCTGCATCGACTACGTCGTGATTTCTCTCAGCGGCGAGAGATAGCGGACTTGGCGCTGCTGCTGCCAGATTCTCCTTTGGCGAGTTACGCCGGTTACGCTCTTCGACTCTTGAACGCTGCGAAACCACCACCTCCACAGTCCAGCACCTCCCCATGGATTCTTGATTCTGGAGCATCTTTTCACATGACTCCTGATTCTTCTACTCTGTCCTTCATTACACCTCTTGAATCTCCTGTCAGTGTTCTTACTGCTGATGGTACCTCTCTTTCGTCTGCAGTCGAGGACCCTAAGCAACTCATCTTTCCATGTTCCTTCTGTTGCTCATGTTCCTCGCCTTACCATGCAGCTTCTTTCTGCTGGGCAGATTACTGATCTTGGTTATCGAGTCATTCTCGACTCTGACTCTTGTTGTGTTCAGGACCGTCACACGGGAGCTCTGGTTGGTTCTGGCCCTCGGCGTCTTGACTCACAGCGTCTTTGGGAGCTTGGTAGCTTCACCTTCCTTCCACGACACCGTCATTGCCGCGATCTCTCGCTACGCCACTCGTCTCTGAGCTCTTTCGGCGGTGGCATCACCGTCTTGGCCATCTGTGTGGATCTCGTCTGTCGTCCTTAGTTCGTCGTGGTCTTCTGGGATCTGTCTCAGGAGACGTCTCTTTAGATTGTCAGGGCTGTAAGTTAGGCAAACAGATTCAGCTTCCTTATCATCATAGTGAGTCAGTGTCTCAGCGTCCTTTTGATCTTGTTCATTCTGATGTTTGTGGTCCGGCTCCCTTCGTTTCGAAAGGGGGTCATCGATACTATATCATATTTATAGATGATTTCTCTCGCCACACTTGGATATATTTCATGTCTTCTCGTAGTGAGGTCTTGTCCATCTATAAGCAGTTTGCCACCATGGTTACTTACGATTCTCCACTCCTATTCGTGTTTTTCGTCTTGACTCTGTGGCGAGTACCTCTCTCATCACCTACGCAGTTTCCTTGCTGAGCAGGGCACTCTCGCTCAGTTCTCTTGTCCTGGTGCTCATGCTCAGAATGGTGTTGCTGAGCGCAAGCATCGTCACCTTCTTGAGTCGGCTCGTGCCCTGATGATTGCCGCCTCTATCCCTCCTCACTTTTGGGCGGAGGCTGTTTCCACTGCCACCTATCTCGTCAACATCCAGCCTTCTTCTGCTCTTCAGAGCGCAATCCCTATTGAGCGTCTCTGTGGTCTCCCTCGACTACTCGCCCTTCGTGCATTTGCTTGCGTTTGCTACGTTCTCCTCGCCCCTCGCGAACGCACCAAACTAATCGCTCGATCTGTTGAGTGTGTCTTTACGGGATCTGATCACGAGCACAAGGGCTATCGGTCTTTGGGATCCGTTGGTCGACGGATGCGGATTTCTCGGGGCGTCACTTTCGACGAGTCTCGTCCCTTCTACCCACGTCCCGCTCTCCTTGGCTTCCTCTGTGGAGTCTCTGTCTTTTGACTTTTCCAGATACACCTATCTCTGTCTTGCCCTCGTCTACCCGTCCCCATCGAGTCTCCACATATTTCTCCTGTGGCCTCTCGCCATTATCGCCGCTGCCGTCTCCTGCAGGCTCCTCGGGCTCCCCACTACACTCGTCTACACTCGTCGACCTCGTATTGAGGATCTTCGGATGAGTCCACTTCTCCGATGTTTCATCTTCTTACGATGCTTCATCTTCTCTGATGGGCCGTCTTCTCCTCGCTCGCTCTCCGTGATCGCCATCGATTCGGCCCCTGCCTGCTTTGCCTTTCTTTGGTGCGGCTACTTGTGAGCTCGCCTCCTCACCGGGATCTTTGTTACTCATCTGAGTGGCGGCATGCCATGGCCGAGAGATTCTTGCCCTCGAGCGTCTTGGTACTTGGGATCTTGTTCCTTTTCCATCTCACTCGTCCCATCACATGTAAGTGGGTCTATAAGATTAAGACTCGCTCGATGGCTCTCTTGGCGCTATAAAGCGCGTCTTGTTGCTCGTGGCTTCCAAAGAGAGCATGGTCGTGACTCTGACGAGACTTTTGCTCCTGTGGCCCACATGACCACCGTCGCGCTCTTCTTTCGGTGGCGTCTGTTCGCCATCGGTGCATTCTCGGCTTGATGTCAAGAATGCCTTTCTTAATGGCAAGTTGCGTGAGGAGGTCTACATGCATCCGCCACCGTTATTCATTCTGAGGGCATGGTGCATGCGCCTTCGCCGCTCTCTCTATGGCCTTAAGCAAGCCCCTCGTGCCTTGTTTGAGCGCTTCTCCTCTGTGGTCACTGCTGCTGGCTTTTCAGCAAGTGATCATGATCCTGCGCTCTTTGTCCACACTTCGTCTCGTGGTCGGACTCTTCTTCTTCTGTATGTTGATGATATGATCATTACGGAGATGACTCGAGTACATTGCCTTTGTCAAGGCTCGTCTTAGTGGCGATTCCTTATGTCGGATCTTGGTCCTCTTCGTTACTTCCTTGGGATTGAGGTTACTTCCACTCCAGATGGTTTCTTTATGTCCCAAGAGAAGTATATTCATGATCTTCTTGATCGCGCCTCCCTCACTGATCAGCGTCCTGTTGAGACTCCTATGGAGCTCAATGTTCACCTCCGACCCTCTGATGGCGAGCCTCTTTCTGATCCAACTCGCTATCGCCACCTTGTTGGGAGTCTTGTCTACCTTCTTTGTTACTCGTCCGGATATCACTTATCCGATTCATATTCGAGTCGGTTTGTTTCGCTCCCACTCAGTCCACTCTGACCACCTTCTTGAGTTCTGCGATACCTTCGTGGGACTATCTCTCGCCGTCTCTTCTTTCCACGCTCCACTCGCTCTGACTTGAGCTTATTCGGATGCTACTTGGGCGGCGATCCCTCGATCGCGGTCTATCTCTCTTCTCGTGTTTTTCTTGGTGGTTCGCTTATTGCACGGAAGGCGAAGAAGCAGATGCGATGTCCGTTCCGTCTCGAGTGAGTTGCGTGCTATGGCTCTCTTGATGGCAGAGATTACTTGCTACGGTGGTTACTTGAGGATTTTGGTGTTTCACATTACACAGACTCCTCTCTTGTCGACAAGATCAGTGCTATCGGTGTTGCAGTGACCCTATGAAGCATGAGCTCACCAAGCATATTGGTGTTGATGCTTCCTTCATGAGGTCTTGTGTGCATGATTAGGTGATTGCTCTTCAGTATGTGCCTTCAGAGCTTCAGATAGCGGATTTCTTCACGAAGGCCCAGACTCGAGCACAGCATGGCTTCTATCTCTCCAAACTCAGTGTTGTTGATCCACCATGAGTTTGAGGGGGTGTTAGAGATATATATTAGAGATAGAATAGGACTCTAGATATTATTTGATTTCCTTATCTGTAACATCTTCTTGTGCATATATATTGGCCCTTTGGCCTCATATTGAATATATGCGCTATTCATAACAATTTCATGGTCATCTCGATACACTCGGAATCCGTTTGCATGCCTCCCAGGAGCTTTGTAAGAAGGCCAGTGACATCACCAACATCACTTTGCAGTCATATTTGGCGATGTCTGAAGCCTGCTATTATTTTCTCTTGCGTTTTATGAGTTACAATTCGCACAAACATGTCTTCTTAGCCGAAAAAATGCAAGTGACGAAGTTTCTTGTATGATGTACCTTGTTGTGCTTTTTCCTGAAATAGTTTACCCGTCGATCTGAAACTAAATAACTATTACTTCTGACATTTTTACGGTGATATTGCTTGGAAATTTGATTGCCTTAATTGGGTCATTCAAATTCTGTAACTTATTATAACACTCTTAATGCCTGGTTGATATCGTCTCTTTTGAACTTATTGAGATAATCAAAATGGAATCCTTGCGCGGTTAGTTTTCATCTATCTGTTTCGTGGCATTGATATTAAACACTGTATCTGTGTTATCTATGCCCTTTATCTTTAGTCATATTCTGAGTTTGTTTTGTATCTATTTCTGGTGAAATTTGTAGGCATGCCAGATTTTTCTCAAGTATACATATTTGATCAAGACAAGTAGGCATTTGAAGAGGTTAAAGATGGATACTATATTCCTAATGATGTTGAACATGATTTTGTTTGCATGTTTAATGAAAATATGGCTACAGATCTGAGTGTAAATAGTCCTATAAGCTACCGTGATACAGGCTTTTATTTTTGTTTTCTTGACAATGTCATGAAAATGGGGCTTGCATAATATGTCTAATTATTATGTTGCTGAACAGAAGTGTTACTTCTTTTAAAAAGAAGGGTTATATAGCTACTGAATAGGCCAGTGTCATGGATGGAAATAACATCAGTTAGTAAGTATTGTTTCTTTTGCTCATGCTTTGCTAGGCAAGTATGATAAAAACATATGGTTCATTTACATTGGTAAATGTAGCTAAAAGTTATTGGATGTATATTCCAAGATCAATGTCATCCTATGGATTTCCTTTTTCTAGTTACATTGCACTGTTTTCCAAAAACTTGGATTGCATTTCAAAAAGTTATATCAAAATCCTTTCCCTAAATATACTTTTGAGCAATAATTAGTTAGAATTAATGATATGCGTTGGATCTATAAGATTTTCCATAAATATTTAAATCCTTTTTTTTGTAATGTGGGCAAAGGTTGGCGTCAAACTATTAGTCGGCAATTGTAGTATTTGTCGTCGCACTATCAGTCGGCAATCCTATCATCCGTTGGCAAATTTTACCATGCGTAGTTACGAAATCCAGTTCAGAATCTCAATTCACAAATCCCACTCTCCGACGATCGATCGCAAAAACTGATCACTGGACACCTTTTGGTTTTTTCTATGTGGTTTTTTTTGTCTCCTTTTTCTTTATACATATTGGAGTTCGAGTGTTTCTTCCACGTCGAATCATCGCCATTTCGTACATTTTGTTGAAAAAGTCCAAATATATATTCGAACGGGGGCATCTAATACATAGTTTTCTAGCAAGCGACACGTTGCCGACAAACTCTAACGTCCCAACTAACCACTGTCCACTCTGCGTCACCTGCCAGCTCCGCAGCCACCCCTACCCAACATGCCTGCTTCTCCAAAAGTTCCGGGCATCGCAATCCACAGTAGCTGGAGCCTTATTGACTTGCCGGAGCACCTCCTCTTCCCGAAAAAAGAGAAGAGATAGAGAAGTGATGTAGCGACTACTGGTTTGTAGCGGAGGAGAGAGAGAGAGAGGCAGATCTGATCGTTCATTTTGCAGATAAATGTTCTTACAACTTTGTACATAAATTCGAAACTTAGTAGATTAGCAAACAAAATAACAACATAGAATTCAATAGATTAGATAATTTTAGCAGTATTGCAGTTTGATGTAACACATCATTTTAGCTGTGTATAATTTAGTTCAGCGTATAGATATTATTTATAGTGCAGTACTCGAATGATTTAGAATAAATCTGTAAAAATACTAAGAAAATTTTGTATATTTTTATTTTTACATGGTAAATATTTTGTTAATGCTGAAAAAAAATTTAAACTATAAAAATAGCAGACACTACTAAAATTTTTTGTAAAAAATCCAGAGTTGGTACATAGGGTATGTAGAGCTGAACTAAAATACTTGTTTTCATTTGTACTCAGTAAATATTTTGTAAATACTGGAGACACATTTTAAACAAAGGAAAATAGCAAGAAACCTATAAAAACCTATAAAAATTACAGAGTAGGTAAATAGGGTATTTTGTTTCTAACTTAATTTTTGTTTCCATTTGTACACGGTAAATATTTTGTTAATACCAAAAATTCTTTTTGAACTAGGAAAATAGGAAGACACTTCTAAAAATTCTATAAATAATCTAGAGTTGCTACATGGGGTATATAGAACTGAGCTAAAATATTATTAACTTAATTTTTATTTCCATTTGTACTCGGTAAATATTTTGTAAATGTTGGAGACATTTTTTAAATAAGAAAAATAGCAAGATATGTATAAAAAATCTATTAAAATTGCATAGTAGCTAAATAGGGTATGTAGAGCTTAATAAAAATAATCTCAACTTAAGTTTGGTTTCTATTTCTACACGGTAAATATTTTATAAACAAGAAAAATAGCAAGGTACCTATAAAAATTCTATGAAAATTCCAGAGTAGCTTAGTAGGTATGTAGACCTTAATTAAAATATTGTCAACTTAAATTTGATTTTAATTTCTACATGGTAAATATATTTTTAATGCCAAAAATACATTTCAAACTAGAAAAATAGCAAGACACATCTAAAAATTATATTAAAAAAATCCAGAGTAGCTAAATTGGGTACGTAGACGTTAATTAAAATATTGTGAACTTAATTTTAGTTTTCATCTGTATATATTCTGCAATATTTATCCAGGACCTGATGTGCAGTGGCCGTATGAGTTGCTTGACCCGGCCGTTGACGCGAGTCACCGTAGCCACCTCAGTTCGGGTAGGCGATGTTCCTAGGGTCCCACGGCGACAGTGTCGACAACCACATGATACACTACATACGTGAGTTGTCAGAATTGGAGGTGGAGGCGATCCAGTCATACGCCTGGGGCCCGAAGGTGCTATACGTGACGTACCGCGTCCTGTGCGAGGGGTCCCATCGGTTTTGGGATAGCTCCATCCTCTCTGGATGCCCACTGCTTCTTCAGCTGTGGTCCTTCTAGCATTTCCAAATCGAACAACCACAACTAGACCTAGGAGCCTACAACGCCGCCATGTACGCCACCGACGATGACGTGGACTGGCCGGCCATGGGTACGATATAGTGTTTGCCGACGGGTAAGTTTTTTTAAATATTTATTCATTTTCGTAATGTAATTTTATTTCTTGTGCTAAGTTTCTGTTGTTCTATTCCATAGGCCACCTTCACTCCGATCACTACGCACGCGTCCTACCCAGACTACGTTGTGATGTTCGATCAGTTGACAGATGACCACATCATCTGGATACCGTACACTCCCAGCAGGGTGTATGCATACGCACCCTGTGGCCTGTCAAGCCTCTGCACGCGAGACCACGCGTACTGGTACACGCGAAGGAGCTTGGTGTATGATGTCTTCGTGGAGGAGTACCACGTGCACCCGGTGATGTGCCAGTTCGGTTTGCGACAGGAGGTCCTAGTCCCTGGGACAGCGTACTGGTTGTTTATTTCAAACTCCACTAGTTACTAACGTCAATTTTCTCTGACAGATGTTGAGTTCTACCCGTACACGGGGCAGGAGTACGCGGAGCAGTCCGCTGCCTTTTCGTGTGATGAGCTATGTCTATCTTGTTTGCATGAAAATATACTATTTCATCATTTTTGTCATGTTTACATGCATAACGTATTGTTTCATAGTTCATACACCCTTTGGAATGAGGAGGTGGTGTCGCACGAGGAGTTGCTCTCTGGGGACTTCGAGTTCGAGCAGACGTGGACACTACGACGTCGGTAGGCCTTCGCACAGTGAGAACAACTACATATCCGTTGGGGCTTCACAGCTGCACAGTGCGCTCGGGCAAAGCAAGCCGTCGCAGGACCCCCTCGCGACACCCCCTCGGGCTACTCGCGTCGGAAGGGTACCTCGGCTGCCTGAGCCTTTGACTTACTCGTACCAGCGCCCCCAGTCGCCCCAGACGAGGCCAAGGGCCGCACGTGGGGTACGCCCCAAGAGGGCCCATGAGTAGATATTTGTTCTGGTAAATATCAGTTATGCCATGTAAATATTAATTTATGTACACCTTACATTATGCTAGTCTCGTATTTCAATACTATTTACCATGTGAGAGAGTCGGTATTGCGACACCTCACACCACCCCGCTTCTAGCCTTTACACCCCACTTTTGCAGAGCGAGATGAGCGCACACTACGACGCTATTGCTTCAGACCGAAAAGACCGCACTATGACACGCCAGACCGCACCCGGTCACGCCACACACTGCCACTTTTGCAGACCGAGATGACAACACACTATGAAGCTACCTTTTCAGACTGAAAAGATCACACTTCGCTACACCACCTTTTTAGACTGAAAAAGACCACACCCTGTGACACTACACGCTGTCACTTTTGCAGATCGAGATGACAACACACAGCGATGCTACCTTTTCAGATCGAAAAGACCACACTCTACCACACCACCTTTTCGGATCGAAAAGAATGCAACACGACATGCCACACTGCAACTCTACCTTTTCAGACTGAAAAGACCACACTCCGGCACGCCACCTTTTCAGACCAGAAAGGCTCCTTATAAAAGGAGAGAAGAAAACTAGAGGAGAAGAGAGTTAGAGGAGAACGCCACACCACCACCCCCAATATTTCACCAAAGATTAGTTCACACAACAGAGAGGAAGGAGATGCCGAACTCGTCGGTGAACTTCTACGCAAAGATGCTTTGGAAGCGCAAGTGACAGCCAGAGATACGATGCAACTTCTTCAAATGGATTGACGGCCCAGACATATGCGATAGGGTGTTCATCGAGCAGAAGTACATGTTGAACTATGTTATACGAGCTGAGACCTTCAAACGCTGGAAACTTTACGTACCTGATCCTATTGAAAATGCACCAGAGGAGCCTAGGAAAGAAGGGTGGTGGTTGAGGACCCCCCCCCACAGGAAGCTGAGTACGACCTGGCCGAGCGCACGGTTGACAAGGGGAAGATTCCTGCTAGTGAGACCAGCGACCGTCCCAGCGCTCCCCGTCGCCCAGACGCAGTCCAGATTGAAGAGGTAAGTTATGCTCAATTTGCATCTTGATTATTAATTTGGCCCTGCGTTGTGCTATCTTTACATCATTCAATCGTACAGACCATCTCACAGAATATGGTTGACTTCGAGACTGGCCGACGTCGTGGGCAGTCCAGAGACAAGGGGAAGGGACCGATGGGCCACCAGGATTAATCGATTTCATTCCAATCAATATTTTTTTCGATTCTAAAAAGGCACACATGTATCAATGTGTATTTCGATTTATTGATTCGTGCATATTTGTGTTTTTAATGTATGTAACCAAACCCAGTATGCAATGTAATTCATAATTAAAATATGAAGTCTTTCAAACTTACATCTCTTTTCCCAAATATTTCGACTATTAAATATTACGTAATCTTTTCTCAAAAGAATCGGTTCCATGAACAATACAATCGGGACAAAAAACGCGCATGACAATCATAAACCCAAATATACTTTTTTATTTTGCTCCGAAAGGTGCTGTTTGTGTTATTACACCGCAGAACTCGCGTTACAAATTACGCCGCCAATCTCCTATTCTCCACTTCACATTTCGCTATCTTCTTCAATTTCGGATTTCGAATTAAAGATATTACTAAAAAAACTTTGTAAAATACACTAAATTTGTAGACTGAATTCCCTAAACATAATTTTTTAAAATATTAGGCTATTTCGCGACGAAACTTCGTGAAATACACTGGTTCAAAGCTCAAGCCGAGGGGACGCTAAAGCAGTAAAAGAAACAACAACGAAGAGACTGATTCTGTATTCATTCTGGCCGCTGATAGGAGCGGAAATGACTGAGCAGTCTACTCCATTACCACAGCTACATAGATATATAACCAAGAAAAGCGGAGTGGTACAAAGTGACCGAACTGAACTTGCTAGCAAACCTGTCCATGTAGCTTCTTCTTCCGCTTGTAGACAAAAATCGCGCTAGCTTGCCGTTGCACTGACAGGTGTCTGTCTGGCTAGCTAGAGAGAGAAAGGGCGCTTTCGGGAGAGCTAGCTACGAGTTGGACTGGACATGAATTGCTAGACGGACAGATGTGGAGACGCCACCTGCCGGCCGGAAAGATGGAGCCCAAACTAGAGAGAGAGAGAGAGAGAGAGCTCATATAAACACGCCGGCCGCGCGCGCGAGCCGACATCGACGGCGACGCTCGCGCGACGCCGATGCCTACCCGACGAGAGAGCTAGCTGGCCCGGCCAAGCCATGTCTGGTCCATGGCTAGCTAGTAGCTACCTTATATGTTTGGTGAAAGCTTGGTTGGAGTAATTAATGGCATAGGCTCCCACGTGCACGTGCGGGTGCTCAGGGACACGCGCGCACGATGGCGGCCGGCTGATCTTTCGATTCAGCCGTGCGAGCCGTCAACTCGATTCGCAAAGAAACAACACAGCACAGTCCTGCGAGAAGACCCGTTTGGTATTCATTCGTAGGAATTTCATACAGAAAACATCGTACCTAGTTTAATATGATATTTCGTTGTTTTCCTTTAAAAAAATTCTATTGAATTCCCACGTTTTCCAAACATACCCTAGATTACTTCGATGCGACAATGGAAATGGAAAGTTTTTTTTTAGTATGTTACTGCAAATGTTATGTATCTCTGATCTGTCGTTACAAAGTGATATCTTACTTACATGTCACTGCAAAGTCAAAATTTACCCTTTTATGCTACTACTGTCACCTCCGTTAAATTTTTCCTGTCAACTTTTTTTAAAATACATTTATTTCTTTCCTCTCCTTCCTCTATTTCTTTTCTTCCCTTATTGCTTCTTTCTTTCCTCCTGTTCACCCGACACCACCGCCTCTCTCTGCCATGGATTTAACAACTAGCTAGACAGGAAAGGGATCACCTTAGTTTGGAAGTCGACGGAGTGGGTCTCGGCCTTGTACTAGTCCACAACAAGCTCCTTGAAGGATGGCTTGAGCGATAGCAATGCGTCCACGAAGACGTTGTTGGTGAAGGCGATGCGTGGGCCGCCGACGCTGAACGTATCGGCGAGCACGTGCTGCACCACCTGCTCGGCGAGTGCGTCAAGACCCTCGGCCACTCTTCGACCCATGCCTCCGAGGGCGGAGGCGATCTATTCGCGGGCGGCGCCGCCCGCGCCGGAGGTGACTAGGAAAAGGTTGCGTTGCCTGCACCGACGCCGGAGGGGGAGGAGGAAAGGGAGGATAGAGCGGCGGCAAGGTAGAGGGCAAAGCCAGTCTGGTAGGCGATGGAGAGGCGGAGGTCGGCAGTGGCCATGGATGGGGGTGGTGGTTTCTTGGACATGGTTAGACTGGAGTGCGGGTGCTGGCCACTTTAGCTGTCAATCCTCACGCTGCCCTGTCGTCGCCGTCGGCATCAACGTCGCCACTAATCTCCACATTCGTATCCCCCACGCCCTTCGCCGGAGCCAACACTGCCCCTCCCTCTGGTGCCTCCGCGTCCAGGTGTTGCCATGGACTCTGATGTCCTCTTCCTCGCCCAGCATTCTCCTATAATCTCCGATGTGGATCGAGCCAGCGGCGGCGTCCTTCTCCACCTAGTCATGGGTCCACCCGGCAGTTGCCTCCCTTTCGTTGATGTGAGATCTATTGTATTTTAGAGGACCATTTGGTAATTTCTCATTTGAGAAAAGAAGAAATGGAAACAAAGGAGTGGGGTCCACCTGTCGGTGAAGAGATAAAGAGTCTCCAACGCTGGGGCAGCTCTCTCGTGAGCATGGTGGCCCTGGAGGCGCAAGCGGCCAGTGCGCTTCGGGTGCCGACCGTTGGCTGCTACTGCGTGGTTCCCCCTCCTCCTCCTTTTTAAGGCGGCTCCTTCCTGTTTTTTCTTTACCCCTGAAAGCAGTGAGCTCTCTCCCTCGTTTTTGGTTCTTCTTCCCCGATTTGGTTTTGATTATTGAGGCTTTGGAGCCGTCGTGCCTCCGTGGCTGAGCCCGATGCCGTCGGCGGTGAGGACCAGATCCTTCCCCTATTTTGCGCATCTCGGTTCTTGCTCCCTCTTCTCTGTTGAGGTGAGGTGAGGGTTTGATCTTGCGCCGATAGTAGGTGAGATTCGGCCGGCTTTGGCTTGATCTTGTATGCAAGAAGGGTTGTCAGTTTTGGTGGTTGGTGCTCCGTGGATGCATTCGACCAGTGTATCTTGATTGGGTCTTGTACGGCATTCTCTGTACCTCATCTTTACACACTGGTGTGTCTCGTTTTGTGAAGTTGGCCTTGTATCTCCGTTAATCTTGTCTGGTATTCGAAGCACAGTGGGGCAATTGGTTTTCCGAGACAGCGCATTTCGCGTACCTTGCCTAGTTCTACTCGGTGGCTTTGAGTGTTATCCCCATCGTAAGAATTGCGGTTTTCATAATTACATTACTTTACTAAAGTATGCTGTGCTAGTTGATTTTACATTATATAACTCTTGACTAGTACTGGAAGACTTGGTTTAGTAATGTAGTGGGCTCGGACTATTGGTCGATGAATATTATTGTCATATGTGAAATTGGATTGAAAACATCGATTATGAATCGGACTTGAGCTAATTGTTTGCATATTGTTGTTGATCCATCTCTAGAATTTCGGCTCTGTTCTATCAGTAGTTTTGTTGCTCTTGTGCGTATTGAACCTGGTTATTTTTGTGCACTCCTCTGTTAGACAAAAGCAGTAAAGGTTGTCTTGTGATTTCAGTTTTGCACTGTGATTTACTGCTTCCTCTGTTGGACTAAAGTGCTAAGTGTTGATAGTTAATTATGAGATAATTCAATTCTTGATATAATAGTAATGCATTCATTTAAGCTCAAAGTCTGATTTATTTTGTGTCATATCTAATTAGTGAAGAATATTGACAAAAGTGGCGAGGAGGCTAAGATTTCATCTTGAGCAGCTGACATTTGAGATCAAATAAATAAACTTTTAAATATGAGTATTGTGTTGATTTTATTTGTTTCCAAGTCATATCTTTTGAGTGTATTATCCTTTTTAAGTGATATGAAAAGATTACATGTTTATATGTTGTTTTTGTCGTCTATATGCGGTTAGAAATATGCTTTAATTATGATAATTGCTGCTGGAATTATATCTGAATATTTATTAAAACCGCTAATTTTACAACAATCGCGGTGGTTGCCTCCCTCGACTGGAGGAGGCTAAGGGAGAATGATAAGAGGGAGTGAGAGGAAGAAGACATGCAAAAAGGGCAAAATGGTAATTGTACAACTACTTCATGGTTTGACTGGACAACAATGACATAAAAGGGTAGGTTTGAACTTTACAGTGGCATATGAGACAGACACTACTTTGCAATGGTAAATTAGAGATCCGAAATATTTACAATGATATAGATTTTTTTTACCCTGTAGAAATGTCTATTCTACCGCTCACGCAACTGGCCTCCTAGCGTGTGGTGATTGTGTTAATGGTGTTGCGCTTACGGTTTAATTTGTCGTCTATTTCGATCCCGTTGATTTTGTGATGGTGCCCTATCCATGATGGATGGCCCGTGTGCTAACAAACGTGCCGATTAATGTTGATAGGTAGAGAGAGATCAGGACAAGTACGTGTAAGATAGATAGATGACGATGATGCTGCTTTCTGCTGTTGAGGAACGTTGCTGGTCAGCAGTTGAATAATTATTTTGTAGATAAATATAAAATTATATTAAATAATATAAGAATATAAAAATAAAATAGTAGATTGAGTACAGAGATATATGAGATTTTTTGATTCTCCTTATTATTTTTCAAATGATCGACTTTTTACAATGATTAGTATTCTCTATTTATAGGTTAGAGACTCTACTAAGATTTTAAATGAAACACTCGTATATAAACCGACTGCTAGACCAACCAAGCCCATAACGTCTCAACACTTTCAAGTTAACCGGAAGATTTCTTTTCGACTCAACGCAGAGGCAAGTAAGCGCTCCCTCTATTTTACAGTACAAGATGAGTTAACTACTGCGTTGCGTTGGTTCTGTATAGTGTAGGATCATTCACAGAATAATAGGGCCATCCACGGACCATATCATATGCAAATGAGCATATCATGCATGGACATATACAGTGCATCTTCTTTTCTATTGTGTTAATTTCGACCATTGTTGTGTTTAAGCTTGTGGGTTTGCTGCTAGTACATTTCAAGTACGTATATAACAGCTCGGTCTAACACTGAGTCCGGAATACTACTAAAAATATTAATTCACAATATAATTCTAGCAAATAATTAAATAATAAAGTCTGTCCATGATTCACACTAAAACATTAAAAGCGACACAACAGGTATACATGTCTAATCACTAGACAGTAATACAGAATAATAACACAAGAATTAAGTAAAACCATCCATAATAAGCCTATCGAATGATTAAATCAAGTTCCAACCAGTAATATAGAATCATTCTATGTCTATCAACATTTAAAGAAAATATCATCACATTATAATGAAAGTTCTCATGACAAAATAATTCAAGTAATGGAAGTGATTGCAACTATTCCATGTGCGTTATCCCTTTCCGTGCAGGATGTCGTCAACATTCACCTAAAGCAACAATAGAGCAAGGTGGGTCTACGACTCAACAAGCACATAATAAAATAATGAATAATAATTTCATAAACATAATCAATATCATCATAAAAAATATCCATTTATTTTTCTTCAGTTTCATACTTAAATATCATGTCCACTTTTCATTTAATGCGATGCAACTCTATACTACATGTCCATATGCTTATTTCATCGCTTATACCGATATAGCATGAGTGAACACTACGACAGTGTTCACCCTTCATCAAGCTCATCATCAAAGGATCAGGGGTCTCTTCACTCCTGTGGAGTCTCTCTCCACGAGGTAGATATGTGATCACCATAATCACCTTCTCTTTTATGCAATGATGCACATGATGCAACAATTCAATTTAATCTCATCAACTATTCCATTAACCACAATTCATGTCTTTATCATCAAAATTGATATCATGGTCATTCACAAGACATGCAATTAAACAATGTAAAGGAATAAATAGCATAATGGCGATAAATAATAAAGAAGACAACGATCAAACAATTGATCACCGTTCTACCATACACTTACCTCTTATCCGCTCGGAGCTGGATAGCGAGATAGTGGTAAGGTGCTAGATGCAACGCTCCATGAACAAACAATTAAAACATACTACAAACATACCACCACAATACCAAAACAATAAACTAATTGCCTTTGCATGTCTATGCAAAATTGACACATTTAACTTGATTCTACCGGACGCACTACCCGCTCTCCCAGTAGTAATATGGCTCTAACTATCTCCTAACCCCAAATCTAGCGAAACATATATTTTCTGAAAGCCCCATAAAATTACCTATAACTTTCTAGTTATAATGAAGACACCACTTCACAATTTAGCATCTTTTTTTATATAAAACTTGAAAAGTAAAGAACAATAGCAGTTCTAGAATCTACTCAAAATTCCTTAGCTTATTCAAGTCATGATAAAAATAAAATTACCTCATTTACTAGGTGAAAATGACGTCCGTTTTCTGGATAGCGACCTTCCCGAGGCCATAATTTTCGCTCGCAACTCCAAATCTAGTGTTCAAGATCTTCCTGAAAAACTAATAAAATTCTCCATATTTTCTCTAACTAGCATAAACCATGAATCCAAATGTAAACACCTCAAGAAAACTACCCTCTCATGGACCAATCAATTTACGAATTGCACAACTATTGGTTTATGATAATTCTAGAGATTATGAGGCGTTACCCACAAGAAAAACATTTCCTATGAAGAAACCCTTGATTCCCCCTCTTCTTTTCCTTCTCCTTTCCTCTTGGCGACACAGAAAACCCACAGCAGCAAAAGGCAACAACAATGTAGGTTTTTCCCTTTATCTCCTCCTCTCTCTAGCTCACTTCTGGCCAAAGCATCACACGCACTCCCACATTTTCTCTAACTCTCTCTTTTCCCTTCGTATATATATGACAGTTGTTTAATCCACCTTGATGTCTAGGCATCCAAATCAAATACCGTTGATTTATATAGCTTGTTTTTGGAAGCATATAGCTAGATAAGTATTATTGGGCAGTGTAACAGAAGCAGAGCCGTTGAAGGAGGCAATGGATTAGATTAACGAAATGATACAATGCCGGCCGGATTGGTGTCTTTGAAGAAGAAATTACTCGTGCTTAGCGGTGGTGTATCTAGAATTTCCGAGATAGATGTTCGGAGTTAATAAAATATTGTTCAATAGAAAAAGTAAAAATTCATAATAAAAAAAAACAAAGTATAAATTGTTCGTATTAGAAGACATCCTAACTAACTTAGAGAAATTACAAAATAATAAAGAAAAAATTTGAATAGGGAATTTGGGATTTAGGACTTAGTAATTGGGGAATGTGGATGTGCTTGTACTATTGTTGGCGTGTGCGGCCTACCTCCTTGGCCTGGCCATCACCGAGCGCTCCCTCCTCGGGACTCCGGCTCCTAGGCGGCCCGACCAGGCCCAATTCGACACTCTTCATTGCCAGCTTATTTGGCGCTTGCTGCCTTGCTTCTACCTCCTAGTTGACGTGCTGTCGAGGCCAAGTCGGAGCTCGGGAACTGCTCTCACCTACTCGTTTCATCACCAAGTTGGCTCACCTGACGCTAGATTACTTCGTGGAACCGTACAGCACCACCGCCTAAAAGCAGGATGGAGGGGCCTCCAAATGAACTAAAAGATATTGGATACGCACTATACTTGAACACCCTTAAACTTAGTTGGATCCGCCCTGAGTGCTTAGTAAATTACCGGCAGCACGAGTGATGTTTACACTAAAGTACTTTTCAAGAAAAAAAAAATCTAAAGATCATTTTTATATGAAAGTACTTTATAAATATTCAGGTTCGACACTTGAACACCCATGAACTTAACTGGGTCCACCGGAGTGCTTAGTAAATTACCGGCAGCATGAGTAAGTTTTAAACTAAAGTACTTTTCAAGAAAAAAAAACTACAGATTATTTTTATATGAAAGTACTTTATGAACATTCAGGTTTGACATATAAAAAAAATGTTATGCGCGTATTTTTTCTTCGAGGGAACTTTCGTAGTATTACAATTAAACTTTTGTCAATATATTACAATATAAATTAATAATCAAATTTACGTTTTGGACCGTGTTGAAACATCTTAAATTTTTATCAATATAATTACCATATAAAGTAGCGGTAAAGTTACATTTTGGACCGTCTTGAAACATCACTCTTTTGTGAGTCTTTTAGTAATCCTCTGTATAACTCTGTCGCCCATTTGTTATAAATTAGAAAAAGAAATGAATTACAATACAACCACCGTCTGGGATCGAAGCGATCGACATCAAGGGGGGCTAGGCAACTCCGCCCATTTACAGATAGTCGTCCGGGAAGCAAATTATATGTCTAGTAGTGAGTCCTGAATTTCAGCATTGTTAAAACTTTTCATACTATCTCATGAACAATTAAAGCTTTGGATCCAAGTGGGACAGACAAATTTTAAAGCTTTGGTGCTTGGTGAGGGAAATAAATAAAAAAATGCGAGTCAAATGAAAATCATGGTGTTTATGGAGAGCCACGGTGAAAAGTGTGAGTCAAATTGAAAAACATTGCAGGAATTTTCAGATATTATATATTGCAACCTCTAGATTCTCTTTACTTGTTTGGGGATTGAGTTGTTCGAGGAAGTATTCCATATGCATTAGCATTTTCGGTTTTTAGCCTTATTTTGTTGTTCTTTTGTTTTTGAGTTAACTGTAACGCCGCTATATAATAGTTATTACAATAATTCCAAGTTTATTGGTACCTTTTTGTTTCGTGAAACCTTTCGGCCCTGTTTAGCACAACTTCTGCTTTGGTTTTTGGGTGAGAAAAGCCAGAAGCCGAAACAAACGGTTGGCTTTTCGCACCGCTTTTGCCGAAACCGCTGCCTCGTTCAATAGGTGGAAGCTAAAAGTCGAAAGCTGACTGTAAGGTGCTCCCGCGGCTTCCCACCTCCTTTGTTCCGAGTTTACCCTCCAAGTTAGAGGGTAATTACCCGCGTTTGCCATACGCACAAAACCCCCTTCCTCCTTCATGCCCCGCTCTGCTCCCTCCTTCTCCCACGCCTCCTCCACCCCCACTCTCCCGCTCGCCTCCCCCCGCCTCCTCCTCCCCAGCGCCCTCCTCCCCATGCCCGCCCGCTCGGCTGCCTCCTCCGCCGCCCACCCGCTCGTCTCCTCCTTCTCCCCCGCTCGCCCGACCACCTCCTGCTCCTCCCCCGGTGCCCCCCGCCTCCTCCTCCACCGGCTCCATCCTCCCCGTCGGCCTCCTCCCCTAGCGCGCACCTCCTCCCCGGGGCACCTTCTCCTCGTAGATCCAGATCCAAATCTAGATCTCCTCAGCGCCCACCTCCACCTCCCTCTTCCCTGGCGCTGGCCTGCTCCCCTTGCGCGGCCCCTCCTCCCTCGAGCCGCCACCGAACCCCTCTCCTCCTCCTCCGCCCTCAGTCCTCCTCCTCCCCCACCACCGCCGCCGGTCTCCTCCCTCTCCCCGAGCTGGCCCCTCACATCCCCGACGCTGGCCTCCTTCCCCTGCGCAGCCCTTGCTCCCCCGACGCCGGCCTCCTCCCCTGAGCCGCTGCTGAACCCCTCTCCTCTGCCGCCTCCTCTGCAACCTCATCTAGTCCGACCTCGATCGCAGCATCTCCTTCACCTTCGGTGCCGACAAGATCGCCGAGTCCTCCTCCCCGTCGTCAAGCGCCTCCTCGGCTGCTCGGGAGGCTTCTTGCTTCTCCTTTTCTTTTTGTTGGTTCGATTGCAATTGTTATCATACATATATACTGGATGGTGATATATCAATTGTGTGAACAATTGCTAAATTGGTAACTGGATGGTGATAAATCTTCTTTGTAGATGCTTCATTTTAATGGATGGTATAGAAGAAATGCATGAGTTGGTTTGGTGGACCAATGATAATAGCTCCTAAGTTCAAAAATGTGAACTAAACATGTTAAGTTTAGGATGAACTATATAAAGAGCAAAGTATCTTGATTTTACATTCATAGCCATGACTATCATAACCTTGCTTTTCTAGGGTTGATGTTAGATTTAATACGTTTCTAGGGTTGATGTAAGATTTAATACTAGCATTGTGTTGTATATTCAGAGTTGAAGGCTAATTCTATTGTACAATCTTGTGCAGGTTGATCACTGTCCTGTGACTGATAAACTGGTAGTGTTATGCTCAGACATGAGGGATTTTGCTAAAAGAACTAAATTATGTGATTTAAGGGGGTGGTGTTTTCTTATGTTGAGTTGTAGTAAGGTGGGATGTGGCTAAAAGAACTGAATTGAGTCGTTGAGTATATTGTGTTTGATGATATCTCGAGCATCTTGCGAGACCTGATGGGTTCTTTTATGATTGCGCAATAGAGGCAGGTTTGTGGTTAGGATTTCTGGCGCCTTCTTGTCTCATGACACATGATAGCAAAAATCTTGACCATATCAGCAAATAAATACAAATGATTCAAATATGGTTTCATTATCCAAATGAATAAAAGAATTGAGGTTTAGCTTATGCAGTTCAAATCAGATATTTCTGTATTCTGATATGTGTTTTGATCTCTCGATTGATTGGTATTATTACCATTTTTGTGAGTTTGCAAATGATTGATTGATCTCTGGATTTACAACAAGATTTTTATGCACTGAGTTTGCAAGTTCTTGTTTGTGTATTATAGAATTTGGTTATATTAATCTTTCAATTTTTGGGGATACATGTGAGGGTGGGGTGCCTAACACTGCCAATGCCGGTCCCAAGCCCGGAAAAAAGTGGAGGGGGCATGAATTGTTTGTAATAATTATTTATGTAATAATTATTTATGTAATAATTGTTTGTAATAATTATTTGTTGTAATAAATGTTTATTGTAATAATTGCTGTTAAATACGCTAATCCTTGATTCACATGGTGGATATCTAGAGGATCAGTGAAACTTGCTCAAAAGTAGTTAATTGTCGTTAATCGCGGTCAGTATCAGTAGTTCTCGTTAATTGTGTTAGTCATCGTTAATAGTCGTCAATTGTCGTTAAATGTTGTCAAATGTTGTTAAATATTGTTAATACGGCATCAAACAACTCATTATTGTCCTTAGGGGTATTTCAAACATTTCACATCTCGGAAGCTGCAGCCAGCCTACCTAAAAGCCAAATAGCCAAACACCAAATAAGAAAAGCCCAACCATTCAGCCCGCAGCCAGAAAGCCCTACCGCACAGCCGGAAGCCGCTTTTCAGAAAAGCGCAGCCGAAACAAACAAGGCTTTCCTCTCGAGTAATGTACATTACATAATTGCTCCAAGCCTCCAATCAGACAGCAACAACTTCCAAACCCTGGAGCAAACTCCGAAGTGTTTGTGATACGGGGTACCCGATCTTCTCAACGTAGGATCGAAGATAACTTGCACGCTTGACTTGACAAATCGTAGTTGCTCACCCGATGCCATTGCATGAACTTGCAACTCTTTAATTCGCCTAATCTCACGTGTACTCCACCTGACCACCAAGTGTAGTTTTACCGATCCCTCAATTCCCAACGGAAAGACAGAATGGTCTTTGGAAGAAAACGCCCTATTCTCCTTCAAGTCGTTGGCCTTCACCAAACTTCTTGGAAGAATCAAGCGTTGATGCAAAAAGCAATCAAAATCTTTAACTGTGGTCTGAGGTTACAATGGGGGTCTACCCCTCAATATATAGTGCCCATCTCCACCTCATGGCTGCCCAAGAGGCCCTACACCTACTCTATTTTAGAATTAGGAGTCCTACTCCAATTCGGATACAATCTAAAACAAAAAGGAAACTCTGATTTTACAACCGTCACATTGTTTCGGCCATATCTTTTGATACAAAACGAATTTGGGACTGGGAGAGGATCCATTGGACCGACCTTTAATTTATCGTTCCAACAAGCCCAAGAACACCCAAATCGGACTCCTTTTGGGAAAGTTATAACCGTTTTACTCCGGACTGTCCAGCTGATTCCGAATCCGAATTTGATACTGATTCCAAATCCGAATTGAATCCAAACATTCCTAACTTCAATTTTATTAATTGAAACGACTTGAATCCGTGTGAAACTGGAGGAAGAGACTCTTGTGAACCTTTGGAAAGTCATGGCATAGCTGGATATCCTCCCATGATGTCGTACAAGTCACGAAATCATCAACTTTGTCAACTCCCGCGCGTCGGTTGGTCTGAATGTGCAGCATGTACTCGAATAGCCATAACTTGTTATAGAAAGCTCCAAATCACATGCCGTTTGATCCATTGGAAAGTAGACTTGATAAGCTTTCCAAATATATATATATATATGTTTATGCTAGATCCATCCGAGTTTCTGCAAAGATCATCGTGAACTTCAAGATCAGTGCGGCGCCATCTATTGTTCATCTCATGCGCCCCTACCTCCCATGGGTTGCATGCCATTTTTGTAAGAAGCAAAACACCCTGAGAAGCATAGTGTTTTTTGTCTTCCAATAAACTTTCTGCTTGAAAACTAACAACAAGCGATAACCCGATATTAGGTAGTATAATATTCTGTACTAATTTAAAAGGAAATTCAGGGAACAGATTCACCTGTTGGATAAGCTTCTCTTGTTTTTCAACTCTTTTATTAAGCTCATGTTGTTCTGAGATACTTGATGAATTGAAAACACTATACGGAACAACATAGTTAAGGATGCCCGCATCAGTTTGTGTGCTTTTTGATGCATGAAGCGTGGAAACGGCAGCGCAGTGGGAAGCTAAGCAAATCATTAGCTTCGGCTTTGGATTTTGGTTAAGAAAAGTCGGAAGCCGTCTTAAACGGGTGTCTTTCAATAGTTGTTTTTGGAAAAGTTGGAAGCCACCTTCAACGTGGAAAATCCAGTAGCGAAAGTCGGCCAAGTGCAACTTCCTACGGCTTTAGTGGGTTGGGTTCTAACTTTGCCTCTAGAGTTGAAGAAAATTACCCCCTCATACCACATATAACATTCCAAACCTCACCCCTCTCACCCCCATTCCACACCCGAACGGCCTCGACTCCTTAACAAGCAGCGGTGGCACTAGAGTATGCGCCGCCTTCCGCCTCCTCCGATCGCTCCCTCCGCCTCGATCTCCGCCACTGACGTCGTCCACGCCACTTCTCTGCCATCCTCGTCACCGACACTGCCTCCGTCCTCGTCCCCTAGACCGCCTGCCCCCACATTTGACCAGCGCTGCCCCCGACCGCCCCCTCCTCCGCCGTCGTCGCCCTGGTCTCCCTCTTTCTTCCTCGGCACCGCCCCGAGCTCCGCCTCCTCCCTTAGCGCCGCCACCATGACCTCCCTCCCCTGTCGGTGCCGCCGCCTCGGCCTCCCTTCTCCTTCCTCGCTGTCGTCCGGCCTATGCTCCCCAGCGGCGTCGCCGCCCCGACCTCCTCGAGCCGCCGCCACCGTTAATTGGCAATAATTGTCATTAACTACTGTCAATTATCGTTATTTGTCTCATGTGAATTTTAAACATTTCCCAACTTAGAATAGCCAGCCGATTTAAAGCCAGACTGCTAAACACAAGACATTTTCAGCTCAGCCATTAAGCCCTTCAGTCATATGGCTCAACCGAAAACTGTTTTCTAAAAAAGCCGATCAAGCCTCGAGCCGGCCTTAATGTATCTGGGTCAAATTCGGGGGTGTTTAATATTGCAAAGCGTCGTGAAAAGGCGCTTTTGCTTCTAACACGGGCCTCGATTAGGGCTTAAGGATGTCCCCAGCGTTGAGTGCATGCGTCTTAATTGTTGAGGAATTGTCGCTAGCGAGTCCAGTCCGAGCGATTACCTTGTAGACAAACTCAGAATCGTAAGAACAGTGCAAGAACGTAAGAACGAAATAGTAGCTTGAACACACAGATATAAGGGAATTTCAGGCTTCTCTTTATTGCTCTTCTGAATTCGTGTACAATGTTGAGGGTCCCCCTCCTTTATATAGGCAACTAGGTGGATGAGGAGCCCACCTGGGTTAGGACTCTCCGATCCTGGGCTTGGTTTCTTAACACCCCCCTTAGGCACTCATCCGACATGTTCGTATCTCGTCAAAAATCCATAAAAACCCAGTGGAAAAAAATTAGAGAAAGAGTACATGATATGTGTTCTACTGCATTGCACGAATTGCCTCGTTAAAAACCTTAACCGATAAACTTCATGAAAACTCGTCATGGGAAAAAAAGAGTACAATCCACCCAATTTTATTTAATCTCTAGGATTTATTCTTTGGGCACTCGATCTTCGTAATCAAGTTTTAATAATGAGTTCATGAAGATTCTCCCCCTGAATTCAGTACTTCTCTAAGCCTTATCATTCCAGTTCCATGTATGCATATTTTAAAGCTAGACGTTGGGAGTGATTTAGTGAATAAATCTGCAAGATTTTCACATGACATAGTATGCAGTACCTTAATTTTGTCCATTTTTTGCAAATCATGAGCATAGAAAAACTTAGGGTTGATATTCTTTGTGAGAAGACTCTTCACATAACCCATCTGCACCTGTCTCCGATGTGTGCGCACACATCCATGCTGATGTCTCCCCGTGGCAATATTCAAATACGGTATGCCTTTTACTGAAGGTTCTACACTGGTGTCAGTTCTCAACTAGCTCCCCTTCTAGTTGTGGGGAACTTCAATGATCGACTGTGTCAAGTCCTTATCCTTTTTCGCCGGGCGTCTTCGGTTACTTGGGATTCAAGGGGTCGGAGTTCTCGTCCATTTATTCTGAGGCTTCTGGATGGGATTAGAGATACCTTCAATTTTCTCTGGTATTTAAACCCTCTCCGGCGCATTGCATGTATGCACATGCGACTTGGTCACGCTCTTCAAATCACTAGAGTGGTCAGGCAGTTGATTCGCTAATGCTTGCAAATCAATTATCTTCTCAACTTTTTTTATTTGTTTCACTAGTGTGTGGGTTATGTGCATGGATTCCCGTGGTTTGCCATGTTATTTCCTGACATTTTTCATCAAGGTACATAAACCTTGCAACCAGACCTTCCTAGATGAGAGATTTTCAGTGCTGATCCTTGCTCTAGTTGCATAGGTGAATGGATGCTATATGCTGACGGTCTAAAATTGATGAGAGTTGCTGCGTGTAGGACTACGTGTCCCCAACATGTAGTTGGTAAATTACAATTTTGCAAGAGCGGTCGGACAATAAATTTAATTCTTTTAATTAATGCCTCTGCTAGTCCTTCTGGTGTGGATATATGGTATGGAATGCTCAACGGTAATTCCCATTGCCATACAACAATCATCAATTGTCTTTGAAGTAAATTCTCTAGCGTTGTTCATTCTGATGGACTTCACATGATGATCAGGGAAATTATTCTTAATTTTAATTATCTGCGAGACCAGTTTTGCAAAAGCATAGTTTCTCGTGGATAATAAGCATACATACGACCATTTTGAGGAAGCATCGATGAGCACCATAAAGTTCCTAAATGGCCCTGACAGTGGTTGTACAGGACATCAAATGTCTCCCTAGATACGGTCCAGAAATGTAGGGATTTTATCCATTACTTTCAGAGTAGAGGGTCTAGTAATCAGTTTCCCGGTTGTACATACGGGGCACACAAAATCTTCCTGATTCGGGAAATTCTTTACATTGACATTGTGTCCCCGAGAATTAGTAATTATATTTCTCATCATTCTAAGACCGGGGTGGTATAATCTATCATGGCAGAGATAGAAAAGTTCAGAGTTTCTAAAAGTGGTTTTGAGGACAATACAGGCTGTAGGTGCCTTAATGTGAGTGTAGTATAGCCCAGATTCATATGAAGGAAGTCGTTCTAATACCCTTTTTATATTTTCTTCGCACTTTGTAATTAGTGGGTATTGCTTACCATACTCTTCTTTAGTCTTTACGTGGAGATCGTTAGCGCGAATATCTTTAAAGCTTAACAGAGTCTTAGTCGATTCTGGGTACAATAAGGCTTCTTCAATGACCAATGTTGTGCCAATCGGGAGTATAATTATGGCTCTTCTTGAGCCTATTATACAAGTATCACTTCCAGCGATTGTCGTAAGACTACTAGCATTCTTGTTGATTGACTGGAAATTTTTTGTCTCTCTCAATATGGTATTCGTTGTGCCGCTATCTACTAAGCACACTTCCTCCATAGGGCGCCACATGTGTTCTGATATATAAAGTATTTATTAATATGGGGTAGGAAGCAATCCAGACATATAAGTAAAGTACTTCGAAACAGAACACAACTTGCTATTATTAATACGGGAAAAATCTTGCAGGACTCATCATAAGAATTTTTTTCTTTGCTCTCCTAGAGCTTACAACCATTATTCAAAATTTAATATTCTATCACAACCATTATTTGCAAATGACTATAAAATCTAAGTGCAATGAGTGCACTCGATTGAATGAGTAAAGTATGAAGAAACTTCTGCCTGAATCTGCTCCATGTCCAACTTCTCTTCTTCGACAACAATAGCTAATGCCGATGTGATGTTCAAAGAAGGTGTGATGGGGGTTGGTACTGAGATATCCATATCTATGGGTGCATCCCATGATTGTGGATCCTCTGTATCTGCAATGGCGAGATATACCTCCTGTTGTCCTTTGCCCTTCTTCTTAGCCTTGAAAGCATCAATCACATGCTGCGGATCACGGCAAACACGTGACCATTGTCCCCAAATGTCACATTTGTAGCAACTTTGGTCCTGTTGACTATAGGGCTTCTCATCACGCTTCTTTTGTTCGCCCTTCTTGGCTTGAGCATTCTGTTTGGTTTTGTGACCCATGACCCTACCCTTCTTCCCTCTTTCTTTTGAGTGAGGCTTCCTCATCTTGTAGCTGCTTTCATTGACTTCATGGCCAACTTTGCTACTAGACGGCTGTGAAATGTTGTTCTTTTTGAGAACGTCATCTTCAGCTTCCGCAACTTGCATGATGTCAATCAGTTCGGCATACTCCTTGTAGTCGTCCTGACGATAGTTGTGTGCGGATTGCACCGTGTTTGGATGAAAGGTAGAGAGAGTTTTCTCGATCTTCTGCTCATCTATGGTTACTTTACCATAGAGTTGATGACTTGTACAAATTTTGTGCAATGCAAAATTGTACTCCCCCACGGTCTTGTAGTCAGCAAAACGTAGTTAGTTCCATTCTTGCTCTGCCCGAGGAAGAATGTTATAATTCAGCTTTTCGAACCACTTCTTTAGTACGATCCATAAAGCTAGTGCGTTCTTTTCTACTATATACTCATTCTTGAGCGTTAGGCAGAGATGGTGTCTAAGGATATGAAGTGCTTGATTATTCTCCTCAGTAGTTAGAGTGGCGTCCTTTGAGGTTCCAAGTCCAATAGCATCACGGAGCTTCTTGGCCCCAAGTACGATTTCGACATCTGATGCCCAAGTTAGGTAGTTGTGGCCATACTGGGCCAGCTCTTCAAACTCCCAGTTCGTAAAGCCAGTCATCTGCATATTCATGCAAAAAGTGCATAAGATTACTGCTGGTAACTTGTATAAAATGGTTGCAAAAATTCTCATAATATTCCCATATTTTTCTATGTATTTTTCATAATTTACTACTATTTTCAGTGATTAAAAGTAACATAAACAATCACAAATAATCAAAATAGAAAATATAGTAAATAAATTGCATAGAAATAATAGTAACAAAGTTAATCATGCTTCAAATGCTAAAACCGATTCAAAAATTGAATTCTTGATGCCCTTTTCTGCTTGAAAAAGAACTTTTAGTGAATTTTGCAATTTCCAGAGGTAAAAACACGAAATTGAAGTTATGATAATTTTTTGTGTAATTTCCAGAAAGTTCGAGGGGTTTTTCATAAAATTTCTTTATTCGCAAAAAAATCTCATTATTTTTATAATTCAAGGGCCTTTTTGCAAAACTGTATTTTCTTTTTCTTTTCCCTTTCTTTTTTTCCTTCCGGCCGGCCCACTTGGCCCATGTTATGTCGGTTCAAGAAGGGACTCACGGGGTAGGGTTTCACTACCCCGGTCCTTACGGATGGTGGCGGCTCCCTCCATGGGAGCCGCGTTCAAGTGGCTTGTGGGGGGTACCGCTTGAGCGGTGGAGAGGGCGTGGGGGCTGGCCGGTCGCGAGTGCCGCTTGGCGGCGGAGCGGGAAGGCGGCCGTGATGGGCGAGTGACCAAAGGCGCGTCGTGCGAGGCGATCCGGCGGAGGTGGTGTCGTCTTTGCGGCATGCCCATGCGGCGCCGGCGTTGTCTTGTGGGCGACACCGCGCGGCCGGAGGCGGCTTCAAGCCGAAGGGTTCCGCATGTAGGTGGCTGATGTGGCTTCATGGCTGGTGCACTCCTCCAGGTCGGTGCGGGTGTCCGGCTGAAGGCCATGGACGGCGCACGCAGTGGCGGCCGGAGGGTGGCCGTTGGCTTGCACAGGATTGGCGATGCGCACATGGCACAGTCGATGTCCCCCACCCTATTCCTTTGCTTCCGTCTTGCCATGACCGTGCGGCGGCTCCAAGCGGTCGGCGCAGGTGCACGGGCGCCTGAGGCGGCGCCGTGTATGCGTGCGATGCCAACTTTGGGCGGCCGTGGAGGCTAGCCATGGCCCGGCTGCAGGCCGGCGGTGGCGCAGCCATACGGGGCTGCGCCGACCATGTATCACACCCTTTTTATTATTGTTACTGTTCACGTGCGATTACTGTGTATGCGCAATTACTGCTCATGCGATTACTGCATGATTACTGTTCATTCGCAATCCACCGATCGGCTTGGCTGGCGACTTCAAGTCGGCTCGCGGTAGATTAGAACGAATTTGTAGATTTCAATCTGCGGTACAATCGACATCCACTTTTCCATGTAATCTTCCGATCAGCTTGGTCGACGACTTCAAGTCGGCTCGCGGTAGATTAGAGCGGATTTGCACCTTAGAAAAACTAATCTAGAAAGCCAAATTTGCAGAATTGAAAGCAATCTAGAAAAATGATTCAATCTACGAGTGTTGTGCTACGACGGTTACCTTTCGATCCGATAAGAGTCGATCGTACTGATAACGTGTTGAGGAACCGTCGCTGGCGAGTCCAATCCGAGCGATTACCTCGTAGATAAACTCAGAATTGTAAGAACAGTGTAAGAACGTAAGAACAAAATAGTAGATTGAACACAGAGATACGAGAGAACTTCATGCTTCTCTTTATCGCTCTTCTGAATTCGTGTACAATGTTAAGGATCACATTCCTTTATATAGTCTACTGGGTGGATGAGGAGCACAGAATCTGAGCCTGATTTCTTAACATTAATCATGTACGTCGGATTATTCCTCCACCTTCTGGACTAGTAGCATCCAGCTAAAATTTGGATACGTACGTACGTACGGTTGGCTGTAATTGTCATAGTACAGCAGACAACCATTAACGGTATGCGCATCAGATCACTTGCTACCATGATGCATACACGCATCACAACAACCGGAAGATCTTGCAAATAACACACACGTCTAGGATTGGGATCCTATGTGTTGAAGCTATCGATGCATAGATCTACAGTAGTATGCCATTAAGAGTGATCCTCATCGTCCGATAAAAATGGAAGGTCGAGATCAATCACTAAAGTATTTTTGCTGCAATATTTTTTTTTTGGCGATGCAATACGTATTTCATTGTGTTGCACTATAGAGCACTATTCACACCCTCATATAACACTATTTACATAAGGCACCTCTGCTGTAATGCGGAAGATCTAGATCCCATGTATCCGAATAGATCCTGAAAATCGATATAGAAAGGAGGCGAGGAGAGGGTATACAGGGGAGGTGTGGTACTGTGGTACATTCACCGTAACTACAATATTTTTTTGCGATACAATATGTATATCGTTGTGTTGCACTGTAGAGCACTATTTATACCCTCATATAACACTATTTACATAGGTCATCTCTACTGTAATACGAAGGATCCAGATCCCACCTGTCCGAATAGGTCCTGAAAATCGATGTAGAAAGGAGGCGAGGAGAGGGTATACAGGGAAGGTGTGGCAGTGGTACTGTGGTACACTCACCGTAACTACCAACTCCTTGTTTTTCGAAGGAGTAAAGATAAATAGTAAACGATGGCATGCAATGCCATTTTGGATGAAAGGGTATCATTTCCACAAGGAGCTACCAAATTTTTCTCCGAATAAATTGCAGTTGAAAACACTAACAAGTAATTAATATAGTTTTGCAAGCTAAATGCGAGGACACAAGTAGCGATCAACAATTTCTAGGCTTTCGGCTTTGTAACACTTCATAAGGATTGATCTGTCGATAATTGATTGTTGCTAACAAAAGCGTAGACCTGTAATTTAGCAAGTGGATCAGGCATACTACTAATAACACACGCTCACTCCTGTATCGATTCCAAGAACAACGAATTTAAGGGATACCAAGGTAATTGCATTAATCGGGAGAGTATATCATTCTATCGATTTTTTTAAATAATATAATTTTAATTGAAAATAATAAAATAAAATAGTAAAAAAATACAGAAATAACATCCTATCACCAGATGAAATAGCTACATATGCCAAATGGCATCCTGTCATACGTTCAACCTCCTGTCGTCATTTCATTTGATGACAGGAGGATGAATAGTACCAAACCACCAAATGAAATGACGATAAGTGCTACCCTATAAAACCCCTATTTTCCCCAAGCTCATTTCATCAAAGAGAAAGAGAGGAGGAGAGGGGGAAAGAAGCAGCTAAGCCCTGTAAGTTCATAGCGGACAAGAGAGACGGGGGAGAGGCAGATCCAGTTGCTCAGTTTGCACATAAATATTTTAGCAACTTTGTAATTAATTTTGAAACCCTAATAGGTTAGCAAATAAAACTAGTGATGTAGAACTGATTTCATTATATTATTTTAGCTAGAGTGTAGTTTAGATAATCAATGTAGTTTAGATAATTTTTGTACATTAAATATTTGGTAAATGCTAAGAATACCTTTTAAACAACAAAAATAGCAAGATGACTCTAAAAATTATGTAAAAATTCCAAAGTAGCTAAATAGGGTATGTAGAGCCTAATTAAAATATTACTAAATAAGGTGTGTAGAGCCTAATTAAAATATTCTCAGAATTAATTTTGTTCTTGTTTTTACACGGTAAATAATTTGTAAATGTCGAGAATACCTTTTAAACTGCGAAACTGGTAAGATGGCTCTAAAATTCTTGTAACATTTTTAGAATAGCTAAATAGGGTGTGTATTCTCAATTTCAATTTTGATCTCATCTTTGCACGGTAAATATTTTGTAAATACCAACAATACCTTTTAAACTGTGAAAATAGCAAGATGGCTCTAAAAATTCTGTTAAAATTCCATAATAGCTAAATAGAGTGTGAGAACCTAATTAAAATATTCTCGGCTTCAATTTTGTGCTCATTTTTGCATGGTAAATATTTTGTAAATATTGAGAATACTTTTTAAATTGTGAAAATAGCAAGATGGCTATAAAATTATGTAAAAATGACAGAGTAGCTAAATAGGGTGTGTACAGCCTAATTAAAATATTGTCAACTTCAATTTTGTTCTCATTTATGCATGGTAAATATTTTGTAAATGCTGAGAATACCTTTTAAACTGCAAAAATAACAAGATGGTTCTAAAAATTCTGTAAAAAAATCCAGAGTATCTAAATAGGGTGTGTAGAGCCTAATTAACATATTGCTAGCTCCAGTTTTGTTCTCACTTTTGCACGATAAATATTTTGTATATGCTGAGATTATCTTTTAAATATGTCCCCTTTTATTTCATGTATGACGGGCCCAAAAGACGCTGCGCAGTGGCCATACGAGCTGCTTGACCAAGCCATTGATGTGACTCACAGTAGCCGCCTTGGTACCATCCTCTCCCAGGAGGGCGAGCGGTCCGTTGAGCTTGGCGCGTTGCGGCTGCTCACGCCCATGAGGGCATGGAGGGTGGACCCATGCTGGATTCCGTGGTACATATAGTTCTAACTTTCGTGTACTCAATTTCGGTCTGACATGTGTGAGTGAAGTCATGTATGTTATTAATCCTTTCGATGTAGGTTGAGAGTGGCAGTCCTCCTTCCACTAGCTAGAATGGTGGAGGCGACGTGGGAGGATGAGGAGGATGTTGTCGCCAGGGTGTGTATGTCGAGGCGGTTTCCATATGACCGGTGTCTCCTAACAGCGCTAGTTGACTGGTGGAGGCTGGAGACGCACACGTTCCACCTTTTGTGTGGTGAGATGATACCAACGCTTTAGGACGTGGCTACCTGACCGGTTTGCCCACCACAGGCTTCCCCCTGGTAGCGTATGACGTCCCGAACATGTCGCGCACGGAGATCCTCATGAGGTTCCAGGGGTTGCTGCCTGCTAGCGCTGGCTACAGGGAGTTCTCCAGTATGCACGGGCCGACGCTGAAGTGGATCAACCAGCTCGACGTAAGTATTTATAACTCTTGTGTTTCCGATTTAATTGCTTTGTTCAACTTAGTGATGCGTCTCTGTCTTCTTACAGCCCGGCTGCCTTGGGATCGAACGCCCGAGCACATAGTGAGTAGGTACTTCGAGGTAAACTTGATATGTTTGTTCGGGTGGGTCATGTTCCTTGGGTCCAACGGTGACACCGTGGATAAGCAAATGATCCGCTATGCACGGGAGTTGGCGGACGTGGAGGTGGAGGCGATCTCGCCGTACGCCTAGGTCTCGATGGTGTTGTGCACAACAACCACGACCTGTACAGCATGTGCCACTGAAGGGATACAGGTAGGCTAGATAGCAATAATTCAAAAAATCTACCACCTAAACCAGGAAGCCAAGCAAGGAGATGATCATAGATCATTACCACCAGACGCGCAGAGCATGGAAGAAAAGTTGGAGCAACTGGTCCAACATAGAGTGCATCGATGTAGTGGTCGTAGTCGATCGGCCAGCGTCCTTGTGAGTCGATCGTCTCCTCCAGCAACCTCTGCAGTTCCTTATGAAGATTGCGGATCGTCCTCAAGTGTAACAACAACCGTAGTAACGCATCTATGGTATCCACACGTCCACGGAAGGAACAACCGTACGCCGGTGTGCTACCACCAAGTCGCACGGTAGAGCTCTCCGAAAGATGGCGGCTAGGGTTTTGGTGGAGCAACTCACGTCAACCCGTATATCGTCTCTTTCCCAATAGCCTCAAGCATCTTATGAAGTACCCATGACGGA
This sequence comes from Hsuehochloa calcarea, assembly GCA_036346395.1. Lineage (NCBI taxonomy): Eukaryota > Viridiplantae > Streptophyta > Magnoliopsida > Poales > Poaceae > Hsuehochloa > Hsuehochloa calcarea. The sequence continues at coordinate 15,907,514 of CM070603.1, forward strand.
TACTATCTAAACACGTTTTGTTCTAACCCGTTAAGTGTGTGACCTGTTAGGTTTATACATATTCGGTTATGACTCGGAAACCCTTTCCGACCACGAGTCATAGCGGTTCCTAGCAGGATATAACGATTCCCGAATACACATAAATTATATTGGACGAACCTTAATGCAATATGATCTATGACCAGGTCCTCATCACTTACGACCAGGTCCTATCTCTGTACGACCAGTTCGTATTTGGTCACGACCAGTTCGTAACTCCTTACGACCAGGTTATGACCACTCTGTGATTAAGTTCAACCAGTCTACGACCAGCTCGTATCTCCATACGACCAGTCCGTAACTGATCGAACTAAGTGACCTACTCGTGTATTCTCCCTTTACCTCACGATATCTAGTCTTACTCCAGGTGAGATATTATGTCCTCCATGTACTATTCAATACTTTCTCCATCGAGTGTCGGATAACCTTATATGGTCGAACTCTTCGACCACTAGTGGCATGGCCATGCACTTTATTTATACGACCACTTCGAGGGGCCTAGAGATATCTCTCATGTTATGTTAGGAGGGCAAATCCCATATTTGACTAGTCATATTACTCCACATATTTCATAACATACCCGAAAGCTACTTTTATAACTACCCAGTTACGAGTACCATTTGGCAACCCCTAAGAGTGCTATTACATATGTAGAAAACCATGTTGATCTCAAGTCTCAGGATTATACATCATCATTGCTTGAGACCAATTGATGACATATAGAATTATAACAATCTCAACAGTGTCTCAAGGTGGGTCAATCCAACCCCATGTTCTCTAACATGTGTTCACATTATTGATTCGATATCCCTATATTCATGACTGGTGAAACATGGTCATCAATCAATACATGTGCTAATCGTAGAGTCACTGGTGTTCCAACCAGTGACATTCGACTAGGGATACTTTTAGAACAACATCATGTAAGTTAAAAAGTTTCACCAACAAGTCACATACTTGTTGATCCATATAACTGATGATTCATGCATGGAATACAATAACATTTATTCAATACTTATAAATATAGACGTGATACAATCATCTCTATGATTGCCTCTAGGGCATATCACCAACAACCACTAGGTTCGGGACAACTCCATCCTCTCCGAATGTCCATTGCTTCTTTAGTTGTGGTCCTTCGAGCATTTTCATATCATATGACCACAGCTAGACTTGGGAACTTACATCGACACCATGTATGTCACCGCGACCCCTTGGACCGGCCGATCATGGGTACAGCATGGTGTCACCGATGGGTAAGTTTTTTTTTTGAACCTTTAGCCTTTTTGTAATGTAATTTAATTGCATATGCTAAGTTTTTGTTGTTTAATCCCACAAGTCACCTTCACTTCGATCACTACGCAAGCGTCCTACCCAGACTACGTTGCAATGTTCAATCAGTTGATGGATGACAGTGTCATCTAGACACCGTACACTGCCAACAAGGTGTTAGCGTGTGCACCCTGAGGCTTGTACATACATTGCACGAGAGATTGATAGTACCGGTACACGTAGAGGTCCTTGGTGCACGACGTCTTCATGGTGGAGTACCACATGCATCGGGTGATATGCCAGTTCAATCTATGACAGTAGTTCCTAGTGCCCTGGGTGCCGCCGAACGTACATAGGTAAGTTCACGTTTTATGTCTATTGTAGCCTTTCCCTTATGGACTTACGAATTTATCGTTTTGTCTTCCATATGTATACCAAGAAGGGAGTAGCTATCACAACTTCTTGGACTGAGAAGATGGCCCATTGGGTTGAGGAGTGGCCCCACGCCTTGGAGGACGTGCACCAGGAGACTTCTCCCTACGACCCCGGGACATAAGAGGGGTACATCGAGTGGTACTCCACTCGGACGAGGGTTCGTTGCGTCAGAGTCGTGGACGACCCACCATGCCACGAGGCCATGATGTCCGACACGTACCCCACCCAGTCGGACTTCTCACTCTATCGTGTGGTACATATTGAACGATCCATACTTATTTCTTATGCATGTTTTCAGTTTCTATCTTTCTAATTCTGTGTACAGAATGATCTCGCAAGGGAGATGCACAAGATGATGACCTCCGTGCATACTCGAACACTTGGGGTGTAGTTCAGCACGATCGCATAGAAGATCAGAGAGCTCATGGACCGGTTCCTGGAGAGGATGAGGCGAGACATCCAACTTAAGTCATGTCGTAGGCCAATGGATGTGACAAACCAAGCTGCTCATGGACATGGGATGAGCCGCACATGAACTGGGGATGAGCCGTGGGGCGTGATGGATGTGACGGACCGAGCTGTTCATGGACAGGGGATGAGCCGCACATGAACATGGGATGAGCCGTGGTGCGTCACGCCCCACGGCTCCTCACCCAGATGTGGCGGCGGGTCCTCGTGGTACTATGCCGAGAGTACCCCAACGCCTGATCAGTTTGCAGGTACACTTGAAATACTTACGTCTGGTTGTTAATTTCAAACTCCACTAGTTACTAATGGCATTTTCTTCTCTCAAGTCCTCAGTACCGTCTGTACTAGGGGCAGGACTATGCCGAGCCATCCACTGCGATGCAGCGATCAGGCATGTATATGTTATTTACACGCATAATGTACTATTTAAGCATTTCATTCTGTTTTCCATGCATAACGTGCTACGATGACATGGCGGTGGACCTTGACAAGGCAAGAGCAGCCAGGTCTCCCCTTCTCTAGACACCCCCTTAGGCTACTCGTGTCAGTAGGGTACCTCGTCCATCGGAGCCTTTGACGTACTCGCACCAGCGCTCGCAGCCGCTCCAGACGAGGTCAAGGGCCACATGTAGGGTACACCCCAAGAGGGCCCATGAGTAGATGTGGAGGTCTTGTTATGTAAATATTAATTTATGTATGACTTACATTATGCTAGTCTCGTGTTTCGGTACTATTTATTCTTGTTATGTGTACAGGTAACCGTGTGAGGGATTCAACATCACAACACACTAACCACACTAGTTCTAGCCTTTTCGTATGTGAAATGACCACACCCTGTTCACAAAATACGTCGTGCCGCCGAAGGAGGCTATTTTTCATATTGCGTCGCCGAGTGGGGCTATTTTCGATATTGCATCACCGAAGGAGGGTATTTTTTATATTACATCGCCGAATGGGGCTATTTTTGATATTGCACTGTTGAAGGGGGCTTTTTTATATTGTGCCACCTAAAACGCATTCTAATTATATTTGGTCACATCAAAATTCATAAATTATTCTCTACTTCATATTTCGCTATCTTTTCAAAAATTATCAGTTGCGTTGACAATTAAAGATATACCAATATTATAAATTTAATTTAATTTAAAAAATTGCCAACCAACTGAATTGGTGATAGGGCCCTGTCGCCAATTCAATTGGCAAATTCATTGTTATTCACTATTTGAAGTAGCGACAAGACACCTGTCACCGTTTCATTTGGTGACAAGCTCCTATCACCATTTGAAATGCCCACAGGATGCTATTTCTGTATTAAAAAATTGACTATTTATTCTTGTAATATTTAATTAAAGTAATAGTATTAAAAAAAATCTCATTCTATCGTGGTGATGGTTCTGAAAATGAGGATTGTTGCCACTCATTGATTCTTGCCTCTCCATGGTAGGATTCACCTCTGTGCTAACAAGTTCCATGGAGCAAAACCCTAGTCACGCAAAGTTACCATTAGCCTAAGAAAGACTCAACTACTCATGCATAGATGATACTATTGGAAATATGGACCATATTTTAATTACAGATTTTATTATGAGGTAATAGTTTAATTACAGATTTTATTATGAGGTAATAGTTTAATTACAGATTTTATTATGAGGTAATAGTTTAATTACAGATTTTATTATGAGGTAATAGTTTAATTACAGATTTTATTATGAGGTAATAGTTTAATTACAGATTTTATTATGAGGCAAAGATCACAAATAACTAGAGATGCAAAAAAGAAATGCTAATAGCAGTCAACTCATTGTACTTCTAAACATACACAATAGTAGGATTTTAATAGAGTAGTTTTGTCGCACAACCAACTTACAATCGGGCTTGTTGGAAAACAGGAAGCAGCGCAAACTCGATGCAGTGCAGAACGTAGATGAGCGATCACGCAGTTTCCCTGCCTAGAAACCTTATTGTCGTCCCGTACATGTACTCTCTGCGGTAATAGTTCGGAGATATCCGCTCACCCTCCTTTCCAGAGCACGCCGATGAGAATGGATGACTTGGTTCGATAGCACAACACACCAGCGCAGTAGAACAGAGAGGAAGAAGAAGAAATGGAAGTGAGTTAATTGATCTTTAGTCTAGACGTCTCCAGATCCTTTTAAGGTCGACATAATTACTCTCTAGTAATTGCATAACAAAGCACATAATGAACCACTATAACTGCTAATTAAAAAACTAATTAATGATAATTAAGAAGTGTTTATTAGCTCCTAAATATACCATGATCTACGGCTCCGACCAATGACCACACTGGTCTTCCGAATGATCACACTAGTGTTTCAACCAGGGACCACACTGGTCTTCCGAACGACCACATTGGTATTCTAACCAGTGATCACGCTGGTCTTCCAAATGGCCACACTGGTCTTTTGAATGACCATACTAGTCACCACACTGGTCTTTCGAATGACCACACTAGTCGTCACACTAGTCCTTTGAATGACCACACTGGTCTTCTTAACGACCAAACTGGTCTTCTTAATGACCAAGTGGTCCTCCAAATAGTTTAGTTTGACCAGTATCAAAGAAGAGAGAGAAATGCACGGTTACTAGGTTCACGACACGTTCACGGGCGCGCGTTGTAAGTCACAAGTCATGCGATTATCACGTGAATATATGCACACGTACGTACGTACGTGCGTGTGTGTGACTTTAGCTATAGTCCTTCTCATATCACCCAATACCATGTGTCACATGTTTCAAAAATTACTCTCCCACCACTTGGCTGGACAGTCTAGGACTAAACCATGCATGCTATGGAATTTAAGGAATGAGCGAGCATTTACACATATGGACTCAATTCTAACAATCCATCGCCAATTCCAAGACAAGCAACAAAAAGTTGATAAAGGCTATTGTGCTGAAGTGCTGTTAATATATCAGTCTTTTAGTGTAAGTCCCGTACGGGTTGAACTTACACATAGAATAACAAAACTCATCGTCTCACAGCTGATGAATGAACTATGCCTTGAATTCACACCTTTTCCTGATTTGATTTCACTTGAAATCTCAACTCATACAAGGCTGTCAAATAACCATGCCTAAATGGAGCATTATTTGGTCATGCTCTCTTATTTGCTCATGAGCTTTCTTGTGAGAACCCTGACAATCTAATTAATGTAAGCAATGTTAAACAATATTGATAAAAGAATGCAATTCAAGTTCGTAATATTCAATAAGACAATAAGAATGCAACTCAAGAACTCCCCTCACTATGATCCTCGATTTTCAAAAACTTTCAACTTTTGATTCTCCCCTTTGTTTAATCTTCTCCCCAACAAAGAAATATATTCTCATTAACACATCTTCTCCAAATAAAAATAGCAAAGAAATATAACACATCTTCTCCCAAAGAAATATCTTCTCATTAATTAACACATCTTCTCCCCTTTGACAATGGATTCATCAAGGAATCACGCCTTCCTCTCATCCGAGATAACCAATAGAGAATAAAGAAAGAAGCGTAAACAAAAGAAGCATAAAGAGGAATATGCATGAAGTGCAATGGAGTGGCTTCAATTTTTGTATTTTTCAATTTTTGATTACAAGAAGCTTTGGAGATTACCCAAAGAACAAGCTAGTATCTCTAATATTGCACAAACAAGATATCAAGCTGACAGTAGCTAGCAAGATCATGGTAAGACATCTCATATCACCCAATACCATGTGTCACATGTTTCAAAAATTACTCTCCCACCACTTGGTACCGTGAAGTGAATGTCCGGTCTCGAGGTCAACAAATACTGTAAGGAGCCGATCATGCTGCGGTACTCGCGTTGATCCACGACTTCTCCTTCCTCATCCGGATCCAAAATGGTTGACCTTCCTTGCATTGCTTGATTTGAAGTCCCAAAAAGTAATTAAGCTCTCCCATCATACTCATCTCAAATTCCACGGACATAGTGTCGGAAAAGTGGAAACAAGAGCATTAGAGGAACCACCAAAATAATATCATCCACGTAAATTTGAGCAAGAAAGTCATTGTCACGCCTAAGAATAAATAGAGTTTTATCCACTTTACCCATCTCAAAATTATTTTTAAGCAAGAAGGTCTTAAGTCTATCATACCGTGCTCTAGGGGCTTGTTTAAGACCATACAATGCTTTAGATAGCTTGAAAACACGATTTGGATATTTAGGATCCTCAAAACCGGGGTTGCTTAACATACACTTCCTCATCTATGAAACCATTTAAAAGGCACTTTTAACATCCATCGATATAATTTAAAACCTTTTGATGCAAATGAATGCAAGCGAATGCAAATGGCTTCTAGTCTAGCAGCAGAGCAAATGTCTCATCAAAATCTAACCCCTCAACTTGGTCAAACCACAGAGCTACCAATCGGCTTTATTTCTAACCACGAACCATCCTCACCTTGTTTATTCTTAAACACCCAGCGGTTCCTATAACATTATGACCACTAGGAGGTTCTACTAGGTTCCAAACTTTGTTTCTTTCAAAATTCTCTAACTCCTCATGCATGGCATTTACCCACTAGAATCTAGGACTAAACCATGTATGCTATGGAATTTAAGGAATGAACTCGCGAGCATTTACACATATGGACTCAATTCTAACAATCCATCAATTTTAAAGATAAGCAGAAAATCTTATATTACAATCTTTTTGATTTTTCAAACACAAGCCAATTCCAAGACAAGCAAGGAGCCTCAAGCTGAAGGTGAAGTAGACGTAGCGTGTTCTTGTATCAATATGGACAATGAGGGAATGACATTAGCCGTCCTCATCTTCCTCCACAAAAATACTCTACACACCAGAAATCATCAGTAGCAATTGATCTAGCTCGGAGGCTAGTCTCATCAAAAGTGACATTACAAGTCTCCAATAATGTTAGTCTCAATATTAAAACTCGAAACCCTTATTCAAATTTATCAAAAAGAAGGTCGACAGAGCTAGCTTCGCCCAAAATCTCCTGTGGTGTGCTATACTAGAATGATTTTCGATTATTTGTTGTTTTTGTTGAGGCGTGTGGACCTCTAATTTTTTGATCTGTTCTCTTCAATAACCAAAAGCTTCATCTTTTGAAGTAAGAAAGAACACCCAAGTATATCAGAAAGATCTCCAACTATGATGCACTGTTGCCGTCCGGTCCGGTACATAACCATAGTCACAAGGGTGTGAAGAACTTGTTTGCCATGCCTAAGAGGTCTTTGATGACTTTGAACCTCTCATGAGATCAAGGTTGCTAACTCGTGTCGATGATCATGTGCCCCAAACGTGAACAAATCGAAGAAGATGTAAGCAAACAACGAACCACGTTTCCAACTCTAGAGATTCCAAACACAAGCTCACCAAGAGAATCAAGCACACGACAAGCATTTTTCTTAAAAATAGCCTCATAACCATCATCAAGAAGTCGAGAAACGTAAAGAAGATTATACCTAAGCTTGTCCACAAGAGCGACATCTTTTAGAATGAATTTGTTGTTTACCCTAATTGATCCTGCCTTCAATTCGCCTGTGTATCATCTCCAAAGGTGATGAAGTCATCACCGTTGCTCGCGTGAAAGAGGTGAACCATTTTGAGTTCCCGGTCATGTGACGTGAACATCCGAGTCAACGAACCACGTGTTCTTCCCTTTCCGCAGTAATCCTAAAAATCAAGGAGTAAAGAACGATGTGTCTCAATACCGGGATTAGATAAACAAGATTTAGGAATCCATCTTCGAGACACACGTCTAAGGAGTATACAAACCGTAAGTACTATCCTTGATTTCATTTAACATTCGGTTATGAGCAATGTTTAAATTAAAATGAGACTTGAATCATCCATGGGCGGTCGGATCAATGGCTTTGTCTTTGGCGGTCGACCGGTGACCAACCGGTCGATCTGTGACCACCGTGATCGATTCGCCACCGATACACATTAGAATTAGGATGTCTAGAAACATAATGATTTGCATGAGATAAAAATCCTAATCCGAGTTTATTCTTTTCGGTGCTACCATGTCTCATAGAAGCTCTAGGTTGCATGAATGAAATTCTATCAAAATTTTCCTATCATTTTTCAACCTCGCCAACAATATTCTATCAAATGTCCACCCTTTTGCAATAAGTGCAATGGTACTTGGTACCACTAGAAGACGCACCATTTGAATTAATACAAGGTTGGGCAAAACGCAAATTTAAAAGATGTTTTTGCAGTTGGGTTTTGAATTCAATTAAACCTTTTCCAAGACTTGAATGACTTTTGGGTTTGAATTGTCTTGAAAAGAATTGAATCCTAAACCTTGCTTCTTATAAGGAGTTTTAGACTTGTCAAGAATCATGTTTAATTGTTTCTTACCTTAAGAAAATTTCTCTAATGTATCATGAAGGTAAGCATTTTCTTTTCTCAAGTTAACACAAGAATCACAAGTTTTATCCATAGATTTTTCCTTATACAAAGCAATTTCAAGCTTAAGAGTGGAACATGAAGCACAAGTAGTATTTTCAATATTGTCCTTAAGCTTAGCATATTTGACTCTAGCAACTTCTAAGATATCTTTGATTTCACGTTCTTTTCTAAGCATGAAGTGCAAGGGCTAGAATCAAAAACATCAAAAGCAATCAATTTACTAGATTCTAAACATTTTTCACAAGGAGCACTTTTAATTTCATTTAGTTCAGATTTAGCATTCTCAAGTTGTTGTACACAAATATTATGAGCAGATTGTAACTTGGTAATTTCAGAATGCATAGCATGACAAGATAAACATTCATCAGGTTCAAGAGTCTTAGCAGTTTTAAGCTCTACTTTCAGTTTGCTAATTTTTGACTCTAATTTCTTATTTTTTGTCATAACAAATTCAAGCGCTTCATCTTGACTAAGCAATTGCTCAACTATAGAATCATATTTAGCAGAAAGCTCATCATAAGAAAAAGATACCTCATTATCATCAATGTCGTCGGTGTCAGCCATGAAGCACATGCCGTGAAGTCTTTGGCCTTCCTTTCTTTTTGCCTTGAGGATCTCCTCCTCCTTGTCCTCCTCACTCCCAGTATCCACATCGCTCAAGGATTGATCCTCAAAGCGGCAAGGACCGGTGAGCGACCTTCACAAGCTTATTTGCCTCATACCTTGATTTGTTGAAAGGAGGCTTCTTCCAAGCTCGCTTTCCTTCCTTATGATTGCTCTTACCTTTGACTTGGGGCAATTTGCGGATATGATTGAGCTCACCACATTCATAGCATGTTACCGACCACCTCTCTTTTGTTTCTCACATTATTGTAGGCCCGTGTGAATTTCTTAGCTAGAAGAGCTAACTCGCTTTGAGAATACTTTCAAGCTCCTCTTCATGAATAGCGGATAAACAAGCAAATGAAAATTCGAAGAAGATTCACAAGAGTCATCAAAAGCCTTTTGAGAGGATCGCTACAAAAGCTAAATTATCTTTCTTAGAATGATCAACTCTTTTAATTTCATGAGTCTTGAGTTTACTATAAAGCAATTCTAAAGTAAGACTTGAAAGATCAACTTTTTCTTCTATAGCGATAGCTTTCATCTCCCACTCCTTGGTGTTGATTGCGGCCAAGAGATGGGTGTCATTTTCAGATTGAGAATATTCAATATCAACAACTTTCATTTGATTAATTACTTTATTAAAGCATTGAAAATGTCATCGATGCTCTCTCGGGACGCATCTCGAATTTATTGTACTCACGCTTGTAAACAGTTTGGCGCACCTTTTGATTTGGGACGAACCCTCATGATATGTTTCGAGAGTGTTCCAAATTTCATGATAAAGGCTATTGTATGCGGTTTAGTAGAAAACTTATCCATCGCCAAAGTTTGAAGATCAAGATTGAACTAGTACCACTTGTTGGACCGTAAAGGCGACTAGAGGGGGTGAATAGGAGCACGCTCACTTTTTCACAAATTATGAACTCAATACAATTTAACTCCGTTAAGCAATATAACAAAATCAACTAAGATTACCAAGACTCACAAGACGCGGTCGCGGTTCGTTATACTCAACCGGTCGGACCGATTGCCGGGCGGTCGACCGGCGTTGTCTTTGGCGGTCGGACCGCTATCGGTCTTTTTGCAGTGTAAGTCCAAGATGATGCTAGATAGATTCACACATATCACGTGCTAATTCACGTGAAAGAATTGAACTTACACATAGAATAACAAAACTCATCGTCTCACAAGCTCCCAAATTCAAACCTTCGATGAATGAACTATGCCTTGAATTCACACCTTTTCCTGATTTGATTTCACTTGAAATCTCAACTCATACAAGGCTGTCAAATAACCATGCCTAAATGGAGCATTATTTGGTCATGCTCTCTTATTTGCTCATGAGCTTTCTTGTGAGAACCCTGACAATCTAATTAATGTAAGCAATGCTAAATAATATTGCACAGTAAAATAAACTAATCAACACAGTAATTACCAACAATTGAACACGGAACAAACTCAAATTTCATCGTCATTACAAACTCATATTAATGAACCCGAAAATTTCGACTAAACTAAAATAACACTAATCAATAATTAGCAGTAAATAAAATTCACCTGAATAAAAACAAAACATAATCTCAATTGATATCGAACACGACCAAACAATTTCATATATAAATATATTATCAAGAATTCATTAGCAAAATTTACAGAATGAATTGTCACAGCAAAAAAAGCCTCAATGCAAGCTCATAATTAGTTACAAGATTTCATTACCTAGAAAAATAATACAAGAATTCATCTCTAGAAATTGCATTGCGAATTCATTCCAAAAGGACATACTGTTGGGACACGGGTAGGCTACGAAAGCAACAATTCAAAATTTCTACCACGTAAACCAGGAAGCCAAACAAATAGATGATCACAGATCGTTACCACCAAACGCACAGTGCAGTGAAAGAAGAGTTGGAGTAGACCGATCAAAAGAAGAGCGCGTCGGTGAAGTAGTCGTAATCGATCGTCCACACCAGCAACCTCTGCAGTTCCTCGTGAAGATCGTGGATCATCCTCAAACGCAACAGCAACCGCAGTAGTGCATCTACGGTATCCATACGTCTAGGGAAGGAACAATCGAACGCCAGTGTGCCAGCACCAAGTCGCACGGCGAGTTTCTCTGGAAGATGGCGGCTATGGTTTCAGTGGAGCAACTCACATCAACTCATATATTGTCTCTCTCCCAATAGACTCAAGCATCTCATTATAAAGTGCCCATGATAGATCCTATCCGAACATGTTTTGTTCCAACCCGTTAAGTGTGCGACCCGTTAGGATTATGCGTAGTCGGTTGTGACTCAGAAACCCTTTTCAACAACGAGTCGTTAGCGGTTCCTAGTAGGACATAACGATTCTCTAACACACACAAATTATATCGAACCTTAATGCAATATGATCTACGACCAAGTCCTCGCCACTTACGACCAGGTCCTATCTCTATACGACCAGTTCGTATTCGGTCACGATCAGTTTGTAACTCCTTAGGACCAGGTTTCAACTACTTTGTGATTACGTTCGACCAGTCTACAACCAGCTCGTATCTCCATACGACTAGTCCGTAACTGATCGAACTAAGCGACCTACTCATGTATTCTCCCTTTGCCTCACGGTATCTTGTTGAACTCTAGGTGAGATATTATATCATCCATGGACTGTTCAATATTTTCTCGATCGAGTGTTGGATAACCTTACGTAGTCGAACTCTTCGACCACCAATGGCATAGCCATGCACTTTCTTTATATGATCACTTTGAGGGGTCCATAGATCTCTCCTGTTATATTAGGAGGGGCAAATCCCATATCCGACCAGTCACATCCCTCCGCATGTTTCATAGTATACCCGAAAGTTACCTTTATAACTACTAAGTTATGAGTAGCGTTTGGCAACCCCTAAGAGTGCTATTACGCATGTAGGGAACCATGTTGATCTCAGGTCTAAGGATTATACATCATCATTGCTTGAGACCAACCAACGACACATAGAATCATAACAATCTCAATAGTGTCTCAAGGTGGGTCTATCCAACATCATGTTCTCTAACATGTGTTCATATTATCGATTTGATCTCTCTATATCCATGACCGGTGAAACATGATCATCAATCCATACATGTGCTGGTTGTAGGGCACTATTGTTCTGACCAGGGATATATTTAGAACGACATCATGTAAGTTTAAAGAGCTTCACCAACAAGTCACATACTCGTTGATCTATATAACTAATGATTCGTTCAAGGAACATAATAACATTTATTCAATAACTCATAAACATAGTTGTGATACAATCATCTCTATGATTGCCTCTAGGGCATATCACCAACATATACCACACTAATACCATCTCTAAGTTAATAAAATAATCCATTGCAAACAAAAGTAAAAGATTATTAGAACAATATTACAACATCAAGACAACTTAAAATCATCTACAAGAACCCATACCAACATCATGTCTAGAGAACCAAAACAACACTGAAACCATCCACCATGCTACCAAAACTCTAACCAGTCAAGCCACCCCAAAGCCGCAAGCTCATCATGCATGTAGCCTGCTTGAGTTGTTAATAGCTAAAAGGTATTCATAGATTTCATCTGACATGTGTTGTTCTCGAAATTCCCAAATCAACAAGTTGTACATCCTTGTGCTTTGGTTGCAACCTTTCTTCTCCATGTCCCTCAGAACCTTAGTAGCCAAAGAAGTCTTTCCATGCTTACAATACAGATGAATAAATATAACATTTATAACCGAATCAGGAGAAATATCTTTTCCTATAATCTCAAACAATTTTTTTGCATCATCAAATCCTCCTTCTTTGCAATGTACTGATCGAGTAGAGTAGGTGATTAAGTCGAAAGGCAATTTTTGCCACCGGAAGAATCACTAACTAAAACATAGGAACGAATTACCCAATCCACCAAGAGCCAAGGTTCCTTCGTTCCACATATCGTATACAATGTCCATAGCCATATCCATATCTAAGGTACCATTTCTACATAGTCCATCAATAATGATATTGCAGCAAGCAGTATCCAAGCTACAACCTTTCTCATTCATCATCTCCAACGACTGTTCTATCTCGGTAGTCCTACCAGCTTTCCACAAACTCTGCAGCAGAACATCGTAGGTAAACGAATTTGGGGCACACCCAATCTATGCCATCTCACCAAGAATCCTATTAACTGCAGCTGCATTACCTTTGAGCAATATGAATTTTAAAGTAATAATAATACATTGTTACACACACAAATTAATTACATGAATTATTATAACAACATACAACATTTGTATAACGCGTAATCATTTCCAAGAACTCGTTGCAATAAGAGGTAAAATATTAAAAACAAACTAGGAATTAATAACAACAATTAATTCCCTAACAATTTTACACTAATCTAAATGGTGCTAAGTGATACTACACAGTACATTAAAACTTATCTAAATAAAGAACATAACCTATTCTCAGATCGTTAATGCACACCTCGTCAAGCAAATTCATGCACGAGTATATTATCAATAGTCATCATCAGAAATTACGATATAAATTATTGACACAAGAATCGATCATCAATATAATCTCATAATCAATTACAAAATCCATTACAAGCAAAAGGTAGCATTAATATAATCCCAGACTTGATTTCACTAATTAATTGAGTCAGAAACAACATACAAGAATTATTTACGAAGCAAAAATAACATATTACAAACTCAACATTTATTACAAGATTGATTTACAACCGGTCAAAATATAACTTACAACACTTGATTAAATTACAATCCAAATTCTTGCATGCATATCGTGAAGCCCTCCTTGCCATCTGTCCATTTATCGTCAGCCTATCGAACCATCTCGCGATCCACATTTCCAACGCTGGTCAAGAAACGCAGAAAACGATTAGCAAACCAAATGCAATAAATAGAAATTATAGTATAGAAAGTTACCGTTAGATTTCAAGAAGTCCGGTAGGGTTCCCAGACCAACCTAAGTTAGTCGACACCTTAATTATCAAGATACCCAGGCTAACCTTGGTCAGTCGGCACCGTTCACTTCCATAGGTTTCTTCACCTGGTATTTAATTAAAACCCAACACCCACATTATACCGACTTAACTGAACAGCAGAAAATCCAGCGATCATTATTCTTTTAACCATTGGACAATATAACTTCATTCCCAAACCGACCAACAGAGGCACAACCCCATCCTTCCCCATTCTGAATCTTTGCCCAAACCAAAAACCCATTGGTTGAACCCACACCATGCACAAAGAGCTCACCCGTAGCATCACCCAATAACAGTAACATCATTCATCCATTCTCCATCACAGAGCAAGAGTAGAGAGGGAGACAGCAGAGCCGAAGTATACCTCAGTAGCAACGACGGTAACACGACCACGGCAGCACCACCCTCGTAGCCAAACCAGTAATAGCCCACCCATCACCATTATTCATGCATAAACAACAAACATCAGAAAAATAAATCAAACCAACACTTAAAAACCGAAACATAAAAAAAAAAAAAAGGGAGAAGCCGCAACCGGGCCTAGCACCAGCACCAAGGCCGGCGGCCTTACACCGGGAGGTGGCACAAGGGTTGAATCCAGGGAAGCGCAGCCGGGGCGGAGCCGGGCCGGTGCGCAGTGGGCCGAGAAGGCGCGGGACCGGGCTGGAACCAAGGCCGAGAGGAGGAGCGGCACGAGCTGAGGGCGCAGGGAGGCACGGGCCGGGCCAGGGAGGCGGCGGCAGCGGGCCAGAGTGCCGGTGTCGGCAGGCGCAGGGAGAGGGGCCGAGCCAGGAGCCCCATGGAGCCAGAGTTTCTTTCGGTTGGAGATGAAATGGGAGAGAGAGAGAGATGAAGCGAGGAAAGAAAATGGGGAAGACGAAGAACCAGGAAGAAATGAGGATGGAAGCGTCTCGGCCGATAGAAATGGATGGATGAGGGAAGAGAGAGTAGGGGTTAGGTAGGAATCAAAGAGAGGGATTAAGATGGAGATTAGGAATAAGAGTAATATTAGAATAGTATTACTAGTAAATTAGCAGTAGAAATAAACGTTCGTATTAATTCGTGTCGGTACTGTGTCAGTATTAAATCAAGCAAATATTTAAACCGCGTACGAATAAATAGGTGTAGACCAGATCAATAAATTAAAAAAATAAGATAAAATAAAATAAAATAAAAATTATTAATAAAAAGAGAGAACACATAGGTAGCAAACATGTAAATTTCGGATGAATCGCCCACTAGTATAGATTTTTAAAACGCGTTAGAGTATTTAACAGGAGACCGGCAGATAAAAATAAATAAAAACATAGAAAAAAGGTAAAATAAATCCAATAAAATTACCACTGCATTAGATAAATAATTTAATACATAACCTGCGAGTTTTAGACAAATTACTAGAAAAAATAGATTTATAAACTCTGTAGGGATAAATAAGCAGTAGAATGACGGTTTTAAAATAAAAACATGAAATTTTGCAATATTAACATGAGACCTTATATGTCTAAAATAAGTCACCGGTAGCACTCCTAAAGAGTAGATAAATAATCTGAAGTGTGAGAAATAATTTAATCAGAATGGAATAAACAGGTTAAACAACACCAGCGTAAAATCGATTAGGCATCTACGTACATGCATAAAATTAAATAATCCTAGTCGCATTTGTCGTGCAATAAAACGCGAGTATTGACAACCTCGATTCTAGAGCCAGTATACCATAAAACAACTGTAATTGGAGAGTGCTAACCTCGTGAGGACCCAAAAAATGTTATTTAATTAGAATATGCTAACGAAAAGAACCAACTGATTAATGTACACCTAGTAGCACCCAAATGCACTAAGTATTTACTTAATTATTTACTATTCACATCATCGTATAATTGCAGCAGACGAACCAACGCAAGCAGAAGTAGCTGATACCAATTTTGTCGACGGCAATCTTTTCTACAATTTCGAAGGTAAACTTATCTCTTGAACATAAATATAGTTATATTAAATGTAAATTATATATTTTTGTATCATATATGTATTACATCAAAATTATATCTCAAAAATTAAATAAATGAGATGATGAGAAAATAGAACAGAGATGATGAATGAGATGAGAAAATATGAATATTAGGCTGGTAAAGGGGGCCGTGGCAGGAATGAGATGAGGGAAGAGGTGGGAAACTTTACATATAGTTAATATATAAGGACCAACAAAACTCTCACCCAGATACGAGGCCATAAATTAAGTGCCAACTATTTTCCTGTTTCGACGGGCAGAAAATACTACCTTGTTACGTGACTATACTCTCCATATCGGGTAAGTAACATGGGGTTAGTATACAATGAAGGGAATAAATATAAGACGTTATAGTAGCGCAAGGTGGAGTGTTGGGACCGAAGGGATGGCCTAACCAACATTGCTGGAACTCGGTGGATGACAAGGTCAACACCATGACAAAGTCAGCACCGACGGAAAGTAATGGGTGGAGGAATTAATCACGTAACTTGAAAAATGTTATGTATTCTGAACTCGAACCCGCATATAAGGAAATACAGGGGACCTAACTCAGAGCGAGCTCATAATAGCTATAGGTAAAGTGGTACAAGCCTGCGCAGTGCTATACAAAAATCATGAATTCATACCAGTATCCTGGATTGGAGTCTACGGAAACCGCTAGGGGTCTATCATCTCTTCGAGTGACTAGTAGTATTTTCAGTATTAAAATTTGCCACTTAAGTTTTGAAGAATTATTTTCCAGAATCAAAGATGATCTAGAAACTGTAATAACAAACAGAGATAAGTCATACGGTGCATCTTTTGCAATTAATACTTGTTAAGTACATTAGTACTCAAACTTGCTATTATTATCCTTTATAAGATCCTAGTCCGGCTGGGAACTATTCTGAGTGGGAAGAAGGACATGCAGGTACAAAAGAGGCCGCATGAGGCGAGGGCATTGACTACGAGGACCAAGGGAGTGGGGCGAATAGGCAACAAGTGGAGCAAAGTAGTCAAGCGAGGGGACTTAGTCCCATTTTGCAATTGTAAATTACTACTTATATTAAAGACCATAGCCTTACGTGGCTACTACTGTAATAAAGATGTACAGTTTCTATCGTATTGTTCTATTGTGCTAACTTTGATAAGGCTTGCTATTCGTCGGAGCGGTATCCTACCAGGCAGACGAATAGTAATTCGTATACCTAAGTGTGATTACCCTTTGGGGTAATGACACGGGGCGCCACATTTCTAGAGAATGTCATGTTCTCGTGAACTACGACCTCACAATTAAACTCAAGTAGGTGTATTCATTTTAGGTATCCTATAGGCTAAAACATTTTCCCCTCATTGGACACTAGAATACATTAAGGCTTTAAGCGATCCTTCCATACAGTTGAGAGTACTTTGTCCATTAGAACACGTGTATAGATATTATTGAAATGTACTCTCATGTTACAACATCAACTTGTTTTTCCCATTACCTAAGTCGTAGGATCTCCGATCAAAAAGGTATGGGTTACTGTTGAGTTATAACTCCAATAAGCCTCATTCCCTTGTCAATAGACGCAACGGAAATCGCCTTCTGTGCTAGCCCCTTTATGAAAGGGTTTGACGGATTTTTCTTAGTGTCTGTATAATTCACAATAATCATACCAGAGTTCCTTAATTTTCTAATAGATTTAAGCCTACGCTTTACTTGTCTGGAGGATTTCATGTTATCCTTGGAACTCAAAACCTTAATCAACACTGTTTGGTTATCACAGTACATTAGGATTGCTGGTATTAGTTTCTCAACCAATGGCAAGTCCAACAGTAGCTCTCTAAGTCATTCAGTCTCAACAGTGGTTGTGTCTAGTGCTAGAAGTTCAGCTTCCATGGTTGACCTTATCAATATGGTATGTTTATACGACCTCCATGAAACAACAACACCTGCTAATGAAAAGATATAAACACTTGTAGCTTTGATCTCATTTGCATCGGAGATCCAATTGGAATCACTATATCCTTCTAATATATATAGATACCCCATATAGTGAATTACATATGTGGTTGTGCCTCTCAAGTAGCGCAACACTCTCTCAAGTGTCTCCCAGTATTCATCTCGTAGGTTAGAAATAAACTTACTCAATTTACTCACAACAAATGATATCTTAGGTCTTGTGGCACCATCTAAATACATGAGGAACCCAATAATTTGTGAATATCGCAATTGATATTTTCATAATCCCTGATTCTTTCGAAGCTTAATATTAGTACCATAAGGAGTTGGGGAAATCTTGCAGTTATCAAAGTAGAACTAACTCAATATTTTCTCAGCATAATGGGATTAGTTCAAAGTGATCCCATACACATTTTTTATCAATTTAATATTCAGAATAACATATGCCTCTTCTAAGTCTTTCGTATCAAAGTATTTATATAAGAAAGATTTGACCTCGTCAATAACGACAATGTTTGTCCCAAAAGTATGTCAACAACATACAAACACAAAATCACTCCTCGATAGACCTGCTTACGGGGGAGGGGGGGCGACCTGGTGGCTCGATCCAAGCCCGACCCTGTCCAGGCTGGGCTCGGGACTTGAATTCCGGTCCGAAAACCCAGCCTGAAAGCCCGATGAAATGCAATTAAAATAATAAAAATCTATTTTTTAATTCTCAAAATGAATTAAATATAATTTTTATTCCAAAAAATAATTAAAATAATATCTAAAAAATGATAATTGCATTTTTCGGGCTGAGCCGGGCTCAGGCATATCCGTTCGAGACCAGGCTTTTCAGGCCCGACCTGAAGCCCAGCCTACCATGACGTTTGAACATGTCTACTCCTTGACCCCCACCATAACGATAATATACAAACTTATCGGCCTCATTCACAGCAAAACCAGCAGATATTAAAGTTTTATCAAATCTCTCGTGTCATTGCTTAGGTGCTTGATTTAGGCCATACAAGGATTTGAATAATTCACACACCTTATTTTTCTGTTCAGAAATCACAAAATCATCCGATTACTCTATATAGATTTCTTCCTCTAACTCTCCATCAAGGAAAGTTGTCTTTACATCTATTTGATAGATGTGTAGATCATAGGAAGCAACTAATGCAATGAGCATTCTAATGATGGTTAATCCAGCAACAGGAGAGTAAGTATCAAAATAGTCACCCCCTTCTTTCTAAATATAACCCTTGGCCACAAGTATTGCCTTGTAGTTATCAATAGTACAGCTAGGCCTCAATTTCCTTTTAAAGATCTACTTGCATCCAATAGGTTTACACCTGCTATGACGATCAATGATCTCCCAAGTCCTGTTAGCCATGATGGAATCCATCTCGCTATGGACGACCTCTTTCCAATGCTCAGCATCAGGTAATGCATAAGCCTCAGAAAGAGTTTTTACCACATCACCCATGAGGTAGACAATAAAAGTCTTCTCCTGCGAGGAGCCTCTTCGACTAAATTGTTATCCTCCTTAGGAATATCACAAACTGGTGGTATATCACTCATTGATTCAAAAATGGTGGTAGGTTAGAAATTACTATTATTCATAGTTTGATTATCCTTAGTTCGAGAAGTACTGCCTACAGTTCTCATATGATAAATATCCTAAAAAAATAAAGTATCTCTAAACTCCATTATTGTGTTAGTAATAGTATTAGGAGTTTCTGATTTTACTACTAAATATCTATAGGTCGTGCTGTTATAAGCATATCTCAGTAAGACAATCGATTTTTTTTCAGTCCAAGCTTTCTCTTTTTCTACAATGGTATGTTGACTTTTGACAAACATCCCCAAGTTTGCAGAAAATTAACATTGAGTTTTCTCCCCTTCCATTCCTCATACAGAGTAATCTCACACCTTTTAGTGATTACTCTGTTTAGGTGAAAGTTGCTCTCAATATAGCTTCCACCACCACATCTTAGGCACACCGGCACTCTCCAACATGGCATTCAACAAATCTGTTAGTGTCCAGTTTTTCCTCTCAGCTACCCCGTTTGATTGAAGTGAGTATGGTGATGTAACTTCATAGACTATTCCATGTTCATAACAGAATTGGGAGAATTCATAAGAGATATACTCTCATGCACGATCAGACCTTAGTTTTTAAATTTCATTTTCTATTTGTTTCTCAACCTCGGCCTTATAAATTTTAAAGTAATTTAAAGCTTCATATTTTGTTTTCAGTAAATACACATAACAATATCACCATGCATCATCAATAAGAGTTAGAAAATATCTTTTGCATCCTTTTGTCAATAATACATTCATCCCGCACAAGTCAGAATGGATATGATCTAATGGTACCAAGTTCTTTTCCTCTTGTAACCCCTTCAAGGGTTTTCCAGGCTAATTCACATTTTGGAATTAATTCTAATCTGGACATTCGAGCAATGCTATCAAAACCAATATGACAGAAACGAGAATATCATATATTGGTCTCACATTTATTTAAACTAGTTGCAACATCTAGATTATAACAATATTCTAAAGTACTTAACCGGAACAAGCCTCCGCTCTCATAGTCTTTATCAACAAAGTTACCAAACTTAGACGTTACAACTTTATTTAACTCAAATATTAGCTTATAACCAACCATCCATGCATATGAGAGAACCACTAACAAGGTTCTTTTTTATTGTTGACGCATGCTGCACATTCTTCAAGTGGAAAATCTTCCCTAAAGTGAGTCTCATATCGACCGTACCAACACTAAGAACAGAAGTATGCGACCCGTTCCCCCCATCAGGATGGAGAAAACCCAAACTGCCTGATAAGGAAAAAAAAGAACATATCAGAACAAACGTGAACATTAGCTCCAGCATCAACCCACCAATCAATGAACTGACATATTGGAAAAATAACAGATGAATTATCATACCCTCCTGTTGATGCATCGCCTATGATTATGTTGACAACCTTCTTTTTTGGCTGTTCAACATCTTTACTCTTGCTGAAACGACAATCCTTCGCCATATGACCATTTTTCCACACACAAAGCAGGTAATGTTCCTCATGTCCTTCTCAGTTTTCTTCTTAAAACTAATTGTCTTGTTTAGTTTAAAGTCTTTATTTTTCTTACCATATCTTTTCTCTTTGAAATTTGCATTGATCTGATTGCTCTGGCTGGAAGTGCTTAGTGCATCTTTTGCTCTTGCCTTTTCTTCCAGATCAATGGCAACAATGAGATCCTCAATAGATATATCTTCCCTCTTGTACTTTAAATCTAGTGAAAAATCCCACCATGAAGCGTGAAGTTTGGTAACAATGGCTGCAACCACAAACTTAGGAGGCAAAATACAATCTAGATGTGCAATCTCACCGACCAACAGCTGAAGCTCATGAGCCTGTGCAACTATCGACTTAGCATCATCCATGTTGTAGTCGAAGAATTACTCGTACATGTAGAGCCAGCGATCAGCCTCAGTTTCTGCATATTTATGGTATAGTGCATCCCACAACTCTGCAGCAGACCTGAAGTCCATGTACACATCATAGAGCTGATATGCCAATATGGTGAGAATGCATCCAAAAATAGTGTTGTTATCTGTATCGAACCACATGGCCTGTGCAATCATAAATAGATATTGTGGGTGGACCACCCACCACGCCCCAAAGACACGAGCCAAAACTTGACCATTGTCTACCATCTACGAAAGTTTTGACCAAAAATCTCTCAGGTTTCATAGCATCAGAAGCACCAGTCATTGCTGAATCACAAAAATATCCACATTAAAGTTCACCAGTCATTGCTGAATCACAAAAATGTTCACATTAAAGTTTCTGGATTGTTGAAAATATAGACAATATTTTAATTCTAGATTTTATTACGAGGCAAAGATCATAAATAACTAGAGATACATAAAAGCAATGCTAATAGCAGACAACTCATTGTACTTCTAACATATACAATAATAGGATTATAACAGAATAGTTTGGTAATACAACCAACTTACAGTCGGACTTGATGGAAAACATGAAGCAACGCAGACTCGATGCAGTGCAGAACGTAGATGAAGCAGTGAAGCGAGCGGTCGCATAGTTGCACTGCCCAGAAATCTTATTGTCACCCCTTGCAGGTACTCTCCGTGGCAATGGTTCAAAGATACCAACTCACCTTCCTTCCCGGTGCACGCCGACGAGAAGGGATGGCTTGATTCAATAGCACAACACACCAACACAGTAGAACAAAGAGGAAGAAGAAGAAATGGAAGTGAATCAATTGATCTTTGGTCTGGACGTCACTAGATCTAGTAATTGCATAATAAAACACATAATGAACAACTGGTAACTGCTAATTGAAAAACCAATTAATGGTAATTAAGCAGTGTTTATCAGCTCCTGACTATACCCTGGTCTCCTGACTTAACCAAATTGAACAAACTAATGCGACCTAGAAGCTAGTTCCAACCTAAGTGCATATGGTTTGCTAGTGTGTTCAATCAACTCCTAAACATGCTTGTGAAGTTTTACAATCTATGTTCCAATCCTACACAAGTCTAGTAATCTAGGAATTGAAAAGGCAAGAATTTAAATGCGAAAATGTAAAGGGACAAGAGAACCAAATTTTTATCGAGGTCTCGGAGATTTGGTGATTTCCCATAATCCTCGTTGGAGCACTCTCTCGAGAGTCTAGCTCCTACTTGAATCCACACAATAATCCAAGCAATCAACTCATAGTAAACATTCTCCACTCCAGATAGATGTACTCCAAACCTTCACAAACCCTCGTGGTGTCTTTCACAAAATCCTTGAAAGGTCACTGTGGATATCATGAGGATATGCTCCAGATCTTAGGATGATGTGACAATTGGCAATGACGTTAACGGTTTGTCGTTTCACGGGTTTTCGACAAAGTTTCAGATCTGTTCAGCATTACGATGCGGGCGGTCCGACCGCCATAGCATGGCGGTCCGACGGTCCCAAATCGATCGGGCCGGCCATGTGCGTGATCGACCGCCGTGACCAAA
The DNA here is from genome assembly GCA_036346395.1 of Hsuehochloa calcarea. Lineage (NCBI taxonomy): Eukaryota > Viridiplantae > Streptophyta > Magnoliopsida > Poales > Poaceae > Hsuehochloa > Hsuehochloa calcarea. The sequence goes on from CM070603.1 coordinate 15,930,699, forward strand.
ATGGTCGAATGGGTCAGCCAAAATAGGTGTTGTAGACAAGTGAGGATCCTAATACACTTGGTCTTATAATTTTGGAGTTCCCAAGCAAAAGTTCTATTGGTTTAAAGTTTCGATGGTTTTGGATTTTCGGGTTGAAAATTGGCTAAGTCCCTCTGGCGGTCCGACCGCCTTGTGGTGGCGGTCGACCGTGAGTTAAGCGATCGACCGCCCCGAGGGGCGATCGACGGCTTCGACTTGTTCATCGGCCAACTTCGTGGCGATGATGTTTTGTTAGGTCAAAGTCATGAGTTTCAGTGCATATGTGTTGCATGATGCATGTTTTGACTAACGTGGGTCAAGTTGTGAAGAACTTGTTCCCGATTCGATTTGCTTGTTTATTGTTGTGCAGGTTGCTTGGTGGTCAACGACAGTCAACGGCGAGGATGATCGGGACTAGGCTTGGAGAGCTGAGGTCCAGAACGATCGACGATGCCGGGTGAGGTCAATGAACTCAAGTGTGGTGCAGAATAGACAAGGATGACCGAACAGGCAGTTCGGTGCGACTGGTTGGATCAAGCGGCGCTGGGCCTGCAAGTGCCATGGTGGTTCTGGTGGGGCCGGATGGGAGAGACTTGCCGACATGTTGAGAGCCGTTGATCAACCTACACGTGGCGAAGCATGGGAGGTGCTTCACAAAGATGGGACTCGGTCTTTGCAAAAAGATCGAGAAGGGGTATTTTGTAATTATACCAAATACCGCCTTGGTGACTTTGGCGACTCATGGCGCAAGATGGCGTGGAGAAGCGGAGTAGGTCAAGAGGAGATGAAGACGGCGCTCGAGAGGCGTGCGTGTGTGACCCGCTTGTTTTGGGCCTTAACGGAGCCCATTAGGGTGACTCTTCTAGAAGGTTTAAGTCTCCACTATAAATAGAGGAGGAGGTGGTCGCACCCTTCAACCCTTTCGTGCTTGAAACCCTAGTTTTGGCTTAGGTGCTTAGGGAAGGTTTAGTGGAGGTTAGGGTTCTAGAGAGAGAGATGTTTTGATCTTGTGTCCATGCGTATCCGTATGAGTGATCAGTAATCAATACGGTATCAAATCAATCCAAAGAAGAGTTCTCTCTAAGATGAGTTCATTTGCCTTCTTTCTCTCTATTTGGTGATTTTGAGTCTTTCTTTGATTCGCATGTTTTTGGTTGATTTCTTTATATGATCTAGCTTGTCGTGACATGTGGGAACACATCTAAGATCATCTTGATCATCAATCACCCACGAGCAAGTTTTTGGATCTAGTTTTCGTTTTGACTCGCTTTTGAACCATCCATCTCTCAAACTGAAAAAGGTCATAACTTTTCCATGGATCTTCATGATCTTCGATTGGAATAGGTTCTGACATCCTAGAGAAGGTGTGTACCAAGTTTCATCAAGTTTGGAGTTGTAGATCAAAAGTTTCATCTATTTGCAACTTCGTTTTTGGTGATTTCACTGTTCATCGATCGGAGGTCGGACCGCCTCTCTGAGGTCGGACCGCCCATAGGACCTGGTCGGACCGCCCTTGAATAGAGGTCGACCGCCCCACACTTAGGAAATTAAGTTTCGTTGTTTTTGGTTGTTTTGCTTGGGTTTTGATTGGATTCAATCCTAGTCTTCCATTTGTCGGTATATCGATCTTCATAGCTTCTATAGCTATTGGAGTGAAATTTGTGTTGAATCTAATCGTGGTTGAAAAAGTGAGCGTGCTCTATTCACCCCCTCTAGTCGCCTTTTCGGTCCAACAAGTGGTATCAGAGCCCGGGTAGTTCCATCTTGATCTTAACCGGTCACTGAACTTGGCGATGGATAAGTACTCGACAAAGCCGCATGTCTTCAATGGGCTCGACTATGCCTATTGGAAGAATCGCATGCGAGTCTTCCTTGAGAGCGAAGGACAAGCTATATGGGAGGTTGTTCGAGCTCATTGCTTTTACTGAGATTGCCACGCAAGCTTCGGCAATACTTTTGGCTAACAACAACAAGGCAAAGAATCTCCTATATGCTGGGCTTGGTAGACAAGAGTATGACAGGATTTGCAATCTTACGACCGCACATGAAATTTGGCACACCTCGAAACTTACCATGAGGATCGTCCCAGATTAAACAAGTGCGCCAGACGGTCTATAAGCGAGAGTACAACAAATTCGAGATGTGTCCTGGCGAGAGCATCGATGACGTTTTTACTCGCTTCAACAAGGTTGTCAATCAGATGAAAGCTGTTGACATTGAGTACTCTCAATCTGAGAATGCCACTCACCTCTTGGCTGCAATCAACACCAAGGAGTGGGAGATGAAGGCTACTGCCATAGAGGAGAACGCCGATCTCTACTCTCACCTTGGAGCCGCTTTATAGTAAGCTCAAGACTCATGAGATCAAGAGAGGTAGTCTTCCTAAGAAGGACAACATGGCTTTGTTAGTGATCCTCTTTCAAGAGCTTCGATGGTTTTTCCGAGTCCTCTTGGGTTTTTCTTGCTGCTTATCCACAATTCGTGAAGAGGATTTTGAGAGTCTTCTGAGCCCGAGCTAGCCCTCATAGTCAAGAAAGTCACACTGCTTACAACAATGTGAGAAACAAAAGAGAGGTGGCCTGTGACTTGCTACGAGTGTGGTGAGCTTTACCATATTCGCTAAGCGCCCCAAGTCAAGGGTAAGGGTAACCATAAGGAGGAAAGCCGACTTGGAAGAAGCCTCAAGGAACAAATCAAGGTTTGATCTTTGCTAAGTGATGAAGGTCGCCACCGGGTCCTTGCCGCTTTTGGAGATCAATCCTTGAGCGATGTGGACTCGGGAGCGAGGAGGACAAGGAGGAGGAGGAGCCACCTCAAGACAAGAAAGGGAAGACCAAGGACTTCACCCAAGCATGTGCTTCATGGTCGACTCACGTCGACGTCGATGATGATGATGAGGTATCCCTATCTTATGATGTCCTTTCTGCTAGATGCGAGTGTATGAGCAATTGCTTAGTCAGGATAAGGCTTTAAAATTCATCATGGTTAAGAACAAGGATCTAGAGTCACAAGTTGAAAATTTGACATTAGAACTTGTGAATGCTAAGAGTCTAGACGTTGATGAATGTTCATCTTACCATACTTTGCACTCCGAACTGTCTAAACTCCAACCTGCTCTTAATACTGCTTTGCATCAACTTGAAAATGCTAGAACTGAGCTAGTTGAGGTCAAATCTGCTTCATGTCTTAAATGCTTAGAGTCTAGCAAGTTGGATGTTTCGAACCAAGAGAGTCTCGCTCTTGCTCTCGTTGCTTAGAACATGAACGTGAAATTAAAGACATTTTAAAAGCGACTAGAGAGAAATATGCCAAGCTTAAGGCGATATTAATTACGCTACTTGTACTTTATGTCCCGCTCTTAAGCTTGAAATTGCTAATTATAAGGAGAGGCTTGCAAAAGTTATTAAACCTAAAATTTGTCAATCATGTGTTGATCTTAGGAAAGATAATGTTTATCTAGAGAACACACTTTGCAAAAATTCTCTAGTGGAGAAAACAATTAAACATGATTCTTGATAAGTCTAGAACTCCTTCTAAGAAGCAAGGTTTAGGATACAACTCGCCTAACAAATCCAAGGCTAAGGTCATTCAGTCTTGGAAAATGGCTTAGTTGAATTCAAAACCCAACTCGCAAAAATTGCTTTCAAACTGCGCAGTTTTGTCCAACCTTCTTTTGAGACAAAGGTGCTTCTCCCAAAGGGTACAAAATACCACCGCACCTATTCGAGAAGAGTGGACATTTAGTTGAGTTCACATGAGGGATGGAAAATACTAATCATGCTAGAACTTTATTTCATCAACCTAGAGCTTGTGTGAAACATGGTCATGTAAAGAAGAAGAAACCTGGTCTAGGATACACCGCACATGCTTATCATCATCATGTTCCTAGGCGTAATGCATCTCATGTGTTTGTAACCATTGCTCATGATAGGACTTCAACTAGGATCAAGGACACTCATTACGCTTTGCATACTACTCATGAGACGTGTGTCTCGATCTTGGGTTCCCAAGTCTATTTTAACTAACCCCAGTATTGAGACACATCGATCTTTTGTGCCTTGATTTTCAGGATCGTCGCGGAAGGAGGAAGAACACGTGGCTCGTTGACTCCGGCTGTTCACGCCACATGACCGGAGACTCAAGATGGTTCACTTCCTTCACGCGGCGATGGTGATGACTTCATCACCTTCGGAGATGATTCACAAGGGCGGATCGAAGGAACTGGATCGATCAGGGTGAACGACAGGTTCATTCTCAAGGATGTCGCTCTTGTGTCCAAGCTAAGGTACAATCTCTTTTCTGTCTCACAGCTTCTCGATGATGGCTATGAGACTAGATTTAAGAAGAACGCTTGTCGGTGCTTGATTCTTTTGGTGAGCTCATTTTGGAATTTCTAGAGTTGGTAGAATATTTGAGCCGATTTTTCGAATCTCTTCTTTGGATCTCTCAAATGTTTAGTTGCATCTTCTTCGATATCGGCTTTGGCACCGACGCTTGGGGCACATTGGTTTTGATCATCGACACGAGTTAGCGGCCTTGATCTCATGAGAGGCTTGCCTAAACTCAAAGTCATCAAAGATGTCAGATGTGCTCCTCAGTAGGCATGGCAAGCAAGTTGCCGCCTCACCCTTCATTGACTATGGTCATGACCGACTGACCGGACGCTTGCTTCATATGGATACCGCTTGGTCCCGCTAGGTTCGGCCGATCGGTGGCAATTGGTACATTCTTGTCATAGTCGATGATTTTTCGAGATATTCTTGGGTGTTCTTTCTTGCTTGAAGGATGAGGTCTTTGATCATTATCATGATCTTGTTCTTCGCTTGGCTTGAACTTCCCGGTGCCTTGAGAGCAATCCGCAGATGACAATGGCACGGAGTTCAAGAATGCCTCGCTTGCCTCTTTTTGTGCTAAGCGCGATTGAGCATCGCTTCTCTTCTCCACACGTCCCTCAACAAAATGGCGTTGTGGAAAGGAAGAACAGGACCTTAGTCTCGATGGCTAGGACGATGCTAGATGAGTATAGCACACCGAGGAGGTTTTGGGCGAAGCTATTGCTCTGACTTGCCATATTTCAAATCGTGTCTTTCCGAGACCGTCTTTGGGCAAGACTTCTTATGAGCTTCGTTTTGGCGAGAAACCCCTCGGTTTAGCACTTTCGAGTCTTTGGATCGAAGTGTTTTATTCTCAAGACAGGAACCTAGATAAATTTGAATCAAGAACTTGTGATGGTTTATTTCTAGGTTATCCCGCTCATTCGAGGGGTTTTCGGGTTTTAATGTTGAAACTAACATTGTCCAGAGACATGCAATGTCACTTTTGATGAGACTAGCCTGCAGACTAGATCCGATGTTTGGTGACTTACAGTGTGAGAGAGCATATTTGTTGAGGAAGATAAGGATGAAATTGATGATGCTCCGATTCGGCTCCGTAACTCGCACGATCGCTTCACCTCCAATTGAGGCTCTCACGCATCTTCTTCATCAAGATACTGCGGAGGTTGAGGAGATACTATCTCCCAGCGCTCCTTTGCACATCCGAAGCGGCACCCTTTGGATCGGATGATTGGTAGTCTCCATGAGCGAGTCACTCGCTCTGTATCATGATCCGAGTCTTTTCTCTCACTGCATTTGTAGCGTCTTTTGAACCCAAAGATATATCACATGCTTTATCCGATGCTAGTTGGGTCAATGCCATGCATGAGGAGTTAGAAAACTTTGAAAGAAATAAAGTCCGAACCTTGTAGATCCTTCTAGTGGTCATAATGTAATTGGTACCGTTGGGTGTTTAAAATAAACAAAATGAGGATGGTTACGTGGTTAGAAACAAGGCTAGGTTGGTAGCTCGGGGTTTTAGTCGGGTTGAGGGGTTAGATTTTGATGAGACCTTCGCTCCTTGCTAGATTAGAAGCCATTCGCATCATGCTTGCTTTACCGCATCTAAAGGTTTTAGGTTGCATCAAATGGATGTTAAGAGTGCTTTTACAATGGTTTTATAGAAGAGGAAGTGTATGTTAGGCAACCCCACGGCTTTGAGGATCCCAAGCACCCGATCGTGTCTTTAAGCTATCCAAAGCCTTGTATGGTCTTAAGCAAGCCCTAGAGCACAGTATGATAGACTTAAGACCTTTCGCTTAAGAATGATTTTAAAATGGGAAAAGTTGATAAGACTCTATTCATTCTTAGGCATGGCAATGACTTCCGCTTGTTCAGATTTACGTTGATGATATTATCTTTGGTGGTTTCTCTCATGCTCTTGTTTCAGCTTTTACGAGACCATGTCCGAGGAATTTGAGATGAGTATGATGGGCGAGCTCAACTACTTTACGGGCCGCAAATCAAGCAATGCAAGGAAGGGATCTTCATCCATCAAACGAAGTACACCAAGGATCTTCTCAAGCGTTTTGATATGGGTGATCGCAAGGCGATCGCCACTCCCATGGCGACTTCGATCGCTGGATCCAGATGAGGAAGGGAAGCCGTGGATCAACGCGAGTACCGCAAAGATGATCGGCTCCTCCTCGCACTGACGGCCTCAAGACCGACATCCACTTCGCGGATGCGCCTCTGCTTGAGGTTTCAGCGTCCACCGAGGACTTCACATCGCCAAGCCGTTAAGCGCATCTTCGTGTATTTACATTCTACTCTCCAAGATGGCATTTGGTATTCTTGCTCTTCTTCACCGTCCCATTCGGGGTTTTCGATTACGATTTTGCGGGTCAGAGGCTAGATAGGAAGAGCACTTCGTACATGTCATTTCTTAGGCACGTCTCTTGTCTCTTGGTCTTCTAGGAAGCGCTTACATTGCACAATCCATCATTGAAGTTAATATGTAGCTTTTCCGCTAGTCTTTGAGTCGATTTTGTGGATGGTGTCCACTCTAAGGACTTTGGGTTAAATTTTGCTAGTGTTCCTCTTTTACGTGATAACACTTCGCTATTAACATTGCTAAGAACCCCAGGCAACACTCTAGGACCAAGCACATAGACATTCGCTATCACTTCCTTAGAGACCATGTCGAGAAGGGTGATATTGTCTTTGCATTTTGTGGAGTCCAAGCTCAATTGGTGATATCCTCACCAAACCTTTAGACCCAACTAGGTTTGCCACCTTGAGAAGCGAGTTAGGGTAATTTATCCCTATGGGTTGGTTTGAGGGGAGTTCGATCTTTCCGATCTTACCTTGTTCTTTTGATCTCTTATTGTTCTTTTTCTGAACTTTTTGATCTTTCTGAACTTTTTAGGTTGTTAGGCTTTTTATTGCATCTCATTGTATCATATTGCATTCATATGAAAAATACAACAAGTGGTATGAAAAATTCAAAAAGATGCATTGTAATATAAGTTTTTCTGCTTATCTTTTAAAATTGATGAAGCTTTGCCTATTACCCTTTGGAGCTTTAGTATTTCAATTCTTGCTCAATGCCATGTCTAGTTCTTTGACTTGCTAGAATTATCATGCTTTTACACGTGTAGTTAAGTCTTTGCTATATGAGCTAGAACTTTAAAACAACTCGAACTAAGAAATTGCAATTTGTGGATGTTTTAGCGAGTTGCGCAATTAGTGCTCCTCTTGTGACATTGGCCTTGTCAGAATTGTCTTGTTAGCTCTTTGATCTAAAATTGACCATTACTTGAGCTTTTGTGTTCTTGAGATTCTAAAACTGCTCTTGTGAAAAAAAAAATGAAAAATCAAGATTGTCTTATGCTTAAAATGTGCCAAACTATTCTTACGAGACTGCTTGTCAAATGACATGAACTTGAAGATAGTTTGATGATCCAGACGATCTCATGGGGATTGCTTGTCAGAAATGACATGAACCTCAAGATTTGTCGCCTTAGAGAAGCTTAGAAAGAGTTTGTGGATGGCTCCTAGTCCAGGATCTTCTTTACTAAGATATACCTTTAATCAACTTCTGGTCGAAGCTTAGGATGAGTTTGTGGATGGCTCCTAGTCCAGGATCTTGTCACTAAGTTAGATCTGTAATACCCTGAAAATAATATTAATATTAATAATAGCGTCTTAAGGGTCGGAGAGTAATTAATTAAATAGTAACACTAAATAATTAATTAAAAGCGTCTTAAGGGCCTGTGTGCAATTAATTTAATTAGTATATAGAAAATAGTATTTTCGAATTTTTGTGAGTCAGATAAATAGTGGTGGAACTATTTTAGAAAACCCTAGTTTTTCTTTTTCTTTCCAAGCCGTGAAGCGCCGCCACCGAAAAAAATCATGCGGCCGCATCGCTGGGTAGCCGGGCCCTCATTTGTCTGCCACCAAATAACCGCTTTATTGCTCTGCTTACTAGCCGTCTTTTTCTTCCACCACCAATAGCTACCGATTGATTTCGGCCGTGGAAAAGCCGGCCAGCGTCTTTCGCTGACCAGACTTCCGAAGTTCCCCGCCGCCTAAATCTGTTTTCTGCATTGGTGTACGCGTCCGTCAAGATCTTCTGTATTGCCGAACAACTTGGACGCCAAGAACATTGCAGGCGTATCTGTCGCCGCCTCTGAAGATTTAACTGCTGCCAACCAACCAAGACTGCGGTAAGCCGACCAATACCGACGCCTGACGCGAAAGGCCACAAAGCGCCGCAATGTAACCAAAGATGCATCCTCCGGGCTCGAGCCCGGATTAGGTAACCGCTTTCTTTAGCAATTAATGCATTGGTTAGCACACTTTGAGATTATCGTTTTGAGGTGCCAACATGTTTGTGATCAGTGGTAGTTTCTTGCACTAGACCGATTTAGCATGGTGATTAGGTGGTTTACTGCTAAGACTAGCTAATTAATGGGAGATATCGATTAATAGATCCGTTTAACCTGTTGTTCTGTTGTACAATTTATTCGGGTACCCTAATGACGGAATTTGGAAATCTCATCTACTAGTTAAATGTAGATAATTTCGATATCTTTCTATAGCATATTGAATCATGTCAATCGGACAAGTAGATTTCGAGATATGATTTTGAGAAGGCCGCTGTTTTACGGTTGTCGTCTTTCGGCGCTGTTTTGGTAGACTGTAAATTAAAAATAGTAAATAGCTTAATTAGAGTTTTTGATCTACATGAAAGTTGTAGATAATTGTCCAATGGTTCTGTAGGATCTGAGAACGCGCATTTTGGTTGAGTAAAACAAAAGTTATGAATTTAGTAAGACTGCTGTTCCGAAGCGGACAGACCGACTTTCCGGGCTAAATACGGAGGGTTAGATGATTTAATTAGAAGTCTTTGTAATCTAAGAAAAGGTAGATAATTTTATGAAGAATCCAGAATGGGGTGGTTTGTGGTGATCGGACTTTCGAGTCAAAAGTTACGTTCGTTGGAGTGCCTAGACAGTAATGGGTAACTTTTTGGTACCGGAATAGCGTGTTATATTTGGGGACGTGTAGGAGCGAAGCATTTTGATTGCTATTCTTGTTGCTGTAATTTGTATTGAAGTTGGTGTATTTAATATAGGAGAGGCGTCGTGCTTGTTGCCGTCTTCTAATCAAATCGTGCGTCGCAACTAGTAAAGGCAAGTGCATGGTAGACAGCGATCAATGATTGATCACTGTTTCCTTTATCTTCTATTACCATTATTGTTGTGCTTTTATTTTGTTTAATTGCAAGCAATGGAATGGTATGGATTTATATTGTTAATGGACATGATGAAAAGTTGGATATGATGTTTATGATGGAGTTTGCATGTTTGCATTCATAAGCATCTTTGCATAAGAGAAGGTGATCTTTATGATCACAACTCCACTGAGTGGAGGAGGTCCCGATCCTTATGGAGGAACGGGCTTGAGAGTGAATGTTGTCGCGAGCATTCACTCACGCTATACCGGTATACGCGAAAGAAGTGCATGTGGACATGTAGAATAGATTTGCATTGATACATGAAATTAATTGATGAGAATACTAATGGAAGTACCTGTGATGATAATGAAGTTATTGAATGCTGATGATTTATTACTGTTCGTTGTATATCGATGTGTTTGCTGAGTCGTGGACTCACCCTTGCTCTATTGTTGTTTTTAGGTGATCTTCGAGGATGCCGTAATTGAGAGCGAGTAGAGCACATGGACATCACATGATCATTCGCCATGATAATCATTCATTCAATATTGGTTTACACATGGACATGTTAGTTATTGAATAAAGTTTAGGACATCATTTGGACTAGACTGTTTGCTTTATTAATTTGGGATTCTTTGGTTGATGCTATTTTGGATTATTTACCTGGTTATAATTCCCATTGCTTATTTATTACCACTTGATCCATAATTATGCATTGCTCTTTTGTGGTCCATGAATATAATTATCGTTGCTTCCCTGCTGTATTCTTATAGTGTGTCAATATTTATTAGTTGGAAGAGTAGTGTGGTGGCATTCTAGGCTCAGTGTTGGGCTGGGGTGTTACAGTTGGTATCAGAGCGGGCTTTAGGTCCGTGGTGAATAGATTAACAACATAGGCAAACTAAAATTGTTAAAATTTGTTTTAGTTTAGTAAATCAACTAAAAATTTGCTAATGGTTAACTAACCTAAAATTTGACACACTAGTGCACAGTAGGTTAGAGAGAGGTACGAATATAGTTTTTACGCTTCCGTTATGTTGTTCATTGATGGATGAGTTTATTTTGAGCTTTGAACTCATTGGGTATTGTTGATTGTGGTTGATAGCTATGCCGAGGGGTAGAGGACGTGGTCGTGTTGGCCGCGGTCGTGGAGGTCGTGGTCGCGGGCGAGGTTCCGTGGAGCCACCTCCTGTAGCAGTTGAGTCAGTAGCTGAGGGGGTTGCTGTTGACCCGCCTCCGGTTGTGGTCCAGGATGAGACCCCCGCTTTGCTGAGAGAGTTGGTGGGAGAGATCCGTGCTCTTCGTCAACAGCGCCCGCAGCCCACCTCTCGCGCATCTTGTTGCTCTGCCGCACATCCACCGGTTCGAGGCGCGGATGTCACTTCGAGAGTGGATGGGGTTGAGGTTTGATTCGCTTGACTGCCGGGCACACCGTCGAGCAAATGACCTGTTGCGCTACATGGAGAGGCGCTTGGAGCTTTGGAGATGTCTTCACCTCGGAGGGTCCGTTTGTAGCCTTTCATTTGAAAGGGCAAGCGGATATTTGGTGGGAGGGCGTGTTGTCTTGAGGACCGCCACTCAAGGGCCATCACTTGGGAGGACTTTGTTGATCGCCTCAAGGGAAGTTCTACCCTACTCTTTTGTTGAGAAGATGGAGGTTGCCTTGACGACCTTTGCTCGTGGGAAGAGATCTATTCTTGAGTATGAGGCCGAGTTCAACAACTTGGTTCGCCGTCCCTTGATGCTAACGATGATCTTCGAAAGCCAAGAGGTTCCGCTGGGTCTCACCTGAGTACCGACATGTGTTGGGAGCTACTCCACTCTGTGACTACAAACTGTTGTGGAGCAAGCTAGGGCATGGAGTTGGAGATGCACTCACAAAGGCGCAAGCTTCGGTGGATCGGTAGTTTCGTGGTGACCGAAGAGGAGCTCTAGTGAGGAAGTGGGTCTGCTCAACGACCGCTTTCAAGAAATTCAAGGAGGACCGCAGATCTTTCAGTCTAAGCGATCGAGGCCGTTCCTTCTTCGCCTCGTCCTTTGGTGTACTCCACTCTTCGTCTGTCGAGGCGGGGCATGCTTTGCTTTAAGTGCGGTGATGGACACCATGCCTGCTGAGTGCACTTGGACGGGTGATTGCCGTCGGTGTGGCGATCGGGTCACAAGGAGCGGTGTGTCGCCGTAACCCCGCTAAGCGTGATCAAGTGGGAGCCCGTGCCATCTTCTTCTTCGGGTCCCGCCGAGGATCTTTCCGATGATGATCGCTCCTCCAATGATGCCATTTCCTTCACTTGGGCGCCCCGGTAGGGTACTCTTGGCGGCCGCCACCTTCGACACCGCATCGTTGCACGACCGCTCTACCGCACCGCCGCAGCAGATTGTCGGGGCTCGCCGCCCGGCGTCGTCTTCCTTCGCCATGGCGCCACAGGAGGTACGCCATGCCCACAGCGAGTCCGCGGTCGCCCCGACGTGGTGATGTACTTTGCTTGTGGATTCATTTGATGCTTTAGTCCTTTTGATTCGGGGCTACCTTTTCGCTTGTTTCGTTGGCGTTTGCTAGAAGAGCGAACTTGAGTATGCAAAGGATTTCTCGATCGGTGTTGGTTAGTTCTCCGGGGTATTATTGCTAGTTCTACTGCTTGTCCCGGTGTTCTATTGTCATTGATGGAGAGGAGTTCACGGCGAATTTGATAGTTATTCAAATGGAGCCGCTCGACGTTATCTTGGGTATGGATTGGTTGCATTCTTATCGAGCCGTGATATCTTGTTTCAGAGAAACGGTCTCGTGCGCACCTCGTGCTGGGAGACTTTGACTTTTCAGGAGTGCGCCTCGCGCTCTCTTTCGATGTTAGTTGGATCTGTTTCGGGTCGTCGGCAAAGGAAAATCGACTTCTTTTAGCTCTTCTTTGAGAAACCGAGTGTGACTTCGCAGATTGAGGAGATTCCAGTGGTTAGTGATTATCCGGATGTGTTCCCGGTGATCTTCCGGTTTGCCACCGCGCGAGACGTGGAGTTTCGCATTGATCTTGTTCCGTACTCGCCCCATCTCGATGTTCCATATCGGTTAGCACGTCCGCTTCGTGACGAGTTGAAGAAGCAATTGGATGAATTGTTGGCTAAAGGTTTGATCAGCGTAGTGTATCGCCGTGGGGAGCTCTGCTCGCTTCATCGAGAAGAAGGATGGGAGTTGGCGATGTGTATTGATTACCGCGCGCTTAATGCGCCACAATCAAGAACAAATATCCATTGCCCGCATTGAGGACTTGTTTGATCGGTTGAATGGAGCTCAAGTGTTCTCCAAGATTGATCTCCAGTCAGGGTATAATCAAATCCGTGTGCGTGAGCAGGATGTAGAGAAGACTGCTTTCTCCACCAGGTATGGGCATTATGAGTATAAAGTTATGTCTTTTGGATTGACTAATGCACCTGCCATTTTTATGGAGACCATGAACAACATGTTGCACGAGTATCTAGATGACTTCGTGGTGGTGTTCATTGATGATATTCTTATCTATTCCAAGACCAATGAGGATCATGAGCGCCATTTGAGGTCGGTTTTAGATACTTTGAGAGAGCACAAGTTCTATGCTAAGTTGAAGAAGTGTGAGTTCTAGATTTCCGAAGTGGGTTTTCTGGTCATGTGATTAACCCTCGTGGCATTGTCATTGATCCTAGTAAGGTCTCCACAAGGGGTGGATTGGAAGAGGCCGACTAGTGTGAAGGAGGTGAGGAGTTTCCTGGGTTTGGCTGGTTATTATCGGCGTTTTGTGCAGGATTTTTCTATCATTGCCAAACCGATGTCTCAGCTTACTCAGAAAGGTGTGAGATTCCAGTGGACCGAGGAGTGTGAGCGCTAGATTTAGATTTTGAAGGACAAAGTTGGTGACCTCTCCTATTCTCACTCTTCCGAGCCGGAAAGCGGTTCACGCCTTTTCAGATCGGCCACGAGTGGGTCTTGGCTGTGTTCTCATGCAAGACGGTAAGGTAATTGCTTATGCGCCGAGGCGCTTAAAGAAGCACGAGCGTAATTATCCCACTCATGATTTGGAGTTGGTCATGTTGCTTTTGCTCTCAAGATTTGGAGGCATTATCTATACGGCGAGCCTTGTGATATTTTCACAGATCACAAGAGTCTCAAGTATATCTTCACCGTAGGATCTGAATTTGAGGCAAAGGAGGTGGTTGGAGTTGATCAAGGATTATGATCTTACTATTCAAGATCATCCGTGCAAGGCCAATGTAGTTGTTGATGCTCTTAGTCGCAAGGCGACTCCGCTACTCTAGATTGCCTCATTGCTGATTTTGATCGCATGGGAATATCTTATTGTTATGCGGCACATCACATGTTGAGACACGCTTGATTCTTGAGTCGGCTATTCCGCACCGTGTCGGGAAGCACAACAGAGTGACCGGTTATTACAGGAGGTTAGGAAGCGCCTGGATGGAGGTAAAGAGAGTGATTTTAGCATGGATGATTACGTACTTTGAGGTTTAAAGGACGCTTTTGTGTGCCGCAAAGGCGGAGGTCAAGGATGATATTTTGAGGGAGGCACATCGCACTGTATAATCGCTCATCCCGTGAGACTAAGATGTATCGAGATTTGAAATGTAATTTTTGGTGGAAAAGAATGAAGGTGGATATTGCTAACTATGTGGCTTCTTGTGGTGTTTGTCAGCAAGTGAAAGCTGAGCACAAGCGTCCTGCAGGGTTGTTGCAGCCTTTGGAGGTTCCCCAGTGGCCTTGGGACGATATCTCTATGGACTTTGTGGTGGCGTTGCCTCGTTCGCCGCGAGGGAAGGATGCATTTGGGTAGTAGTGGATCGATTCAAGAAGTCTCACAAGACTTCATTCCTATTCGCACGACTAATTCAAATGAGTGATCTAGCTCCTATTTATGTGCGTGAAATAGTGAGACTGCATGGTGTGCCAAAGACCATCATTTCTGACAGGGACGCGAAGTTTGTCTCCAAGTTCTGGGAGAGTCTGCAGAGTGCATTGGGCACACAGCTCCGCCTTAGTACAACGATTTCACCCACAGACAGGATGGGCATTCGAGCGTACTATTCAGACTTTGGAGGACATGTTGCGATCTTGTGTTTTTTTTGGAAGGGTAGTTGGGAGGACCAGTTGCCACTTGCGAGTTTGCTTATAATAATAGTTACCATTCCAAGATTAGAGCCGCGCCATTTGAGGTTCTCTATGGCGGAAGTGCGATCGCCACTTTGTTGGGATGCGATTGGAGAGAAGGCGCTTTTAGGTCCTGACCGATTCAAGACCGTTGAGCGTGTGGCCATGGTGAAGCGTAATCATTAGCGGCTCGAGTAGATGTAAAAGTTATGCTGATTTGAGGAGGCGTGACTTGGAGTTTGCGGTGGGTGACCAGGTGCTTTTGAGAGTGTCTCCCACTAAGGGCATTGTTCGATTCGGTACCAAAGGGAAGCTTAGCCCGAGGTACGCTGGACCGCTCCCGATTATTGCAAGAATTGAAAGTTAGCCTCACCGCTGGACTCTTCTCGAGTCCATGCGTGGAGTTCATAATGTGTTTCACGCCTCGATGCCGAGAAAGTTTTTGAGAGATCCAGAGCATAAGATTTCATTAGAGCGTTGACTATTGAGCAAGACCTCACAGCTTGAGTCGCGTCGTGCCGCGATTCGGAGAGGTCGAGCGAGTCTTTGAGGCACAAGACGCTGGTTTACGCCAAGGTGCCGTGGACGATCGATCGAGAGAGAGGCGACTTGGGAGTTGGAGTCTCGCATGCGCGAGCAATACCCGGAGTTGTTCACGCCTGCACGTGTTGTTTTATTGTTTAATTTCAAAGGTGGTTTTTATTTGAGTAGAACAGTGAGTAGAATTCGGTCTAATTCGTTAAGGGGGTAGAATGTAATACCCTGAAAATAATATTAATATTAATAATAGCGTCTTAAGGGTCGGAGAGTAATTAATTAAATAGTAACACTAAATAATTAATTAAAAGCGTCTTAAGGGCCTGTGTGCAATTAATTTAATTAGTATATAGAAAATAGTATTTTCGGAATTTTTGTGAGCTGTATAAATAGTGGTGGAACTATTTTAGAAAACCCTAGTTTTTCTTTTTTCTTTCCAAGCCGTGAAGCCGCCGCCACCGTAAAAAATCTGCATGCCGTGATCACCGGGTAGTCGGGCCTCATTGCGCGCCACGGCCAATCGCTTTTATTGCTCTCGCAAGGCCGTTTTTTTTTCCACCACCAAGCGCTTTGATTGATTTCTCGGTGGAAAAGCTACCGGTCTTCGCTGACCAGACTTCCGAGTTCCCCTGCCGCCCAAATCTGTTTTTCTGTTGTTGGTGCGGCAGCGCTGCGCGATCACATCTGGCCAACTACTGACGCCAAGAGGGCCTTGCAGGCGCGTCGTGCCGCTGTCTCAGAAGATCGCCAAGGCAACAATCCAACAAGACTGCAGGTAAGCCGACAAATACCGACGCCTCACGCGAAGGCCGCCAGCGTCGGCAATGTAACCAAAGATGCATCCTCTGGGCTCGAGCCCGGATTAGGTAACCTGCTTTCTTTAGCAATTAATGCATTGGTTAGCACACTTTGAGATTATCGTTTTGAGGTGCCAACATGTTTGTGATCAGTGGTAGTTTCTTGCACTAGACCGATTTAGCATGGTGATTAGGTGGTTTCTCGCTAAGACTAGCTAATTAATGGGAGATATCGATTAATAGATCCGCTTAACTCTGTTGTTCGTTGTACAATTTATTCGGGTACCTTAATGACGGAATTTGGAAATCTCATCTACTAGTTAAATGTAGATAATTTCGATATCTTTCTATAGCATATTGAAACATGTCAATCGGACAAGTAGATTTCGAGATATGATTTTGAGAAGGCCGCTGTTTTACGGTTGTCGTCTTTCGGCGCTGTTTTGGTAGACTGTAAATTAAAAATAGTAAATAGCTTAATTAGAGTTTTTGATCTACATGAAAGTTGTAGATAATTGTCCAATGGTTCTGTAGGATCTGAGAACGCGCATTTTGGTTGAGTAAAACAAAAGTTATGAATTTAGTAAGACTGCTGTTCCGAAGCGGACAGACCGACTTTCCGGGCTAAATACGGAGGGTTAGATGATTTAATTAGAAGTCTTTGTAATCTAAGAAAAGGTAGATAATTTTATGAAGAATCCAGAATGGGGTGGTTTGTGGTGATCGGACTTTCGAGTCAAAAGTTACGTTCGTTGGAGTGCCTAGACAGTAATGGGTAACTTTTTGGTACCGGAATAGCGTGTTATATTTGGGGACGTGTAGGAGCGAAGCATTTTGATTGCTATTCTTGTTGCTGTAATTTGTATTGAAGTTGGTGTATTTAATATAGGAGAGGCGTGCTTGTTGCCGTCTTCTAATCAAATCGTAAGGCCGCAACTAGTAAAGGCAAGTGATGGTAGAGCGGCGATCAATGATTGATCATCGCTTTCCTTTATCTTCTATTACCATTATTGTTGTGCTTTTATTTTGTTTAATTGCAAGCAATGGAATGGTATGGATTTATATTGTTAATGGACATGATGAAAAGTTGGATATGATGTTTATGATGGAGTTTGCATGTTTGCATTCATAAGCATCTTTGCATAAGAGAAGGTGATCTTTATGATCACAACTCCACGGGAGTGGAGGAGGTCCCCGATCCTTATGGAGGAACGGGCTTGAGAGTGAATGTTGTCGCGAGCATTCACTCACGCTATACCGGTATACGCGAAAGAAGTGCATGTGGACATGTAGAATAGATTTGCATTGATACATGAAATTAATTGATGAGAATACTAATGGAAGTACCTGTGATGATAATGAAGTTATTGAATGCTGATGATTTATTACTGTTCGTTGTATATCGATGTGTTTGCTGAGTCGTGGACTCACCCTTGCTCTATTGTTGTTTTTAGGTGATCTTCGAGGATGCCGTAATTGAGAGCGAGTAGAGCACATGGACATCACATGATCATTCGCCATGATAATCATTCATTCAATATTGGTTTACACATGGACATGTTAGTTATTGAATAAAGTTTAGGACATCATTTGGACTAGACTGTTTGCTTTATTAATTTGGGATTCTTTGGTTGATGCTATTTTGGATTATTTACCTGGTTATATTTCCCATTGCTTATTTATTACCACTTGATCCATAATTATGCATTGCTCTTTTGTGGTCCATGAATATAATTATCGTTGTTTCCTCACGTATTCTTATAGTGTGTCAATATTTATTAGTTGGAAGAGTAGTGTGGTGGCATTCTAGGCTCAAGGTGTTGAATGGGTGTTACAGTTGGTATCAGAGCGGGCTTTAGGTCCGTGGTGAATAGATTAACAACATAGGCAAACTAAAATTGTTAAAATTTGTTTTAGTTTAGTAAATCAACTAAAAATTTGCTAATGGTTAACTAACCTAAAATTTGACACACTAGTGCATGAGAGGTTAGAGAGAGGTACGAATATAGTTTTTACGCCTGCTATGTTGTTCATTGATGGATGAGTTTATTTTGAGCTTTGAACTCATTGGGTATTGTTGATTGTGGTTGATAGCTATGCCGAGGGGTAGAGGACGTGGTCGTGTTGGCGCGGCCGTGGAGGTCGTGGTCGCGGGCGAGGTTCCGTGGAGCCACCTCCAGAAAGTGCTTGAGTCGATGAGGGAGGGGTTGCTGACCCGCCTCGGTTGTAGGTCCAGATGAGACCCCGCTTTCGAGAGAGTTGGTGGAGAGATCCGTGTTTTCGTCAACAGCGCCGGCATCCCTCTGTCTGCGGCATCTGTTGTCGCTGCTCTGTCGCACATCCACCTTCCTCGAGGCGCGGATGTCACTTCGAGTGGATGGGGTTGAGGTTTGATTCGCTTGACGGGGTCGGGCACACCGGTCCAGCAGCGTGGACTGGTTGCGCTTACATGGAGAGGCGCTTAGAGCTTTGGAGATGTCTTCACCTCGAGGGTCCGTTTGTAGCCTTTCAAATTGAAAGGGCAAGCCGATATTTGGTGGGAGGGCGTGTTGTCTTGAGGACCGCCACTCAAGGGCCGCCACTTGGGAGGACTTTGTTGATCGCCTCAAGGGAAGTTCTACCCCTACTCTTTTGTTGAGAAGATGGAGGTTGCCTTGACGACCTTTGCTCGGGGAAGAGATCTATTCTTGAGTATGAGGCCGAGTTCAACAACTTGGTTCGCCGTCCCTTCTGAGCTTAACGATGATCTTCAAAAGCCAAGAGGTTCCGTCGGGGTCTCACCTCGAAAACCGACATGTGTTGGGAGCTACTCCACTCTGTGACTACACTCATTGGGAGCAAGCCAGGGGCATGGAGTTGGAGATGCACTCACAAAGGCGCAAGCTTCGGTGGATCGTAGTTTCGGTGGTGACCGAAGAGGAGCTCGTGAGGGAAGTGGGTCTTCAACACACGCTTTCAAGAAATTCAAGGAGGACCGCATCTTTGTGTCTAAGCGCCGAGGCCGTTCCTTCTTCTACGCGCCTCGTCCTTTGCGGTACTCCACTCTTCGTCTGTCCCTGTAGGCGGGCATGCTTTGCTTTAAGTGCGGTGATGGACACCACTGCCGAAGTGCACTTGGACGGGTGATTGCCGTCGGTGTGGCCGATCGGGTCACAAGGAGCGGTGTGTCGCGTAACCCCGCTAGCGTGATCAAGGGGAGCCCGTGCCATCTTCTTCTTGATGGGTCCCGCTCGAGGATCTTTCGGATGATGATCGCTTCCTCCAATGATGCCATTTCCTTCACTTTGCGCCCCGGTGAGGTACTCATCGCGGCGCCGCCACCTTCGACACCGCATCAGGTTGCACGACCGGCTCTACCTGCACCGCCGCAGCAGATTGTCGGGGCTCTCGCCGCCCCGGCGTCGTCTTCCTTCGCCATGGCGCCACCTGGAGTGTACGCCATGCCCACAGCGGAGTCCGCGGGTCGTCCTGACGTGGTGACAGGTACTTTGCTTGTGGATTCATTTGATGCTTTAGTCCTTTTTGATTCGGGGGCTACCTTTTCGTTTGTTTCGTCGGCGTTTGCTAGAAGAGCGAACTTGAGTATGCAGTGGATTTCTCAGTCAGTGTTGGTTAGTTCTCCTGGGGGTATTATTGCTAGTTCTACTGTTTGTCCTGGGTGTTCTATTGTCATTGATGGAGAGGAGTTCACGGCGAATTTGATAGTTATTCAAATGGAGCCGTTCGACGTTATCTTGGGTATGGATTGGTTGCATTCTTATCGAGCCGTGATATCTTGTTTCAGAGAATGCCTCTGCATGCACTCGCCCGCAGGGAGACTTTGACTTTTCAGGAGGCGCCTCGCGCCTCTCTTTCGATGTTAATTTGGATCGTTTCCGTCGTGCATGCGGAAATCGGACTTCTTTAGCTCTTCCGAGAAACCGAGTGTGACTTCGCAGATTGAGGAGATTCCAGTGGTTAGTGATTATCCAGATGTGTTCCCAGCTGATCTTCCGGGTTTGCCACCTGCGCGAGACGTGGAGTTTCGCATTGATCTTGTTCCGGGTACTCGTCCCATCTCGATGTCTCCATATCGGTTGTTATCAAAAATTGAAAAATACAAAAATGAAGCCACTCCATTGCATTTCATGCAAACTTCTTCTTTTTGCTTCTTTCTTCATTCTGCAAATTGCTATCTCTGGATGAGAGGAAGGCGTGATTCCTTGATGACTCCATTGTCAAAGGGGGAGAAGATATTTTCAATGTTGGGGAAGTTTATACAAAGGGGAGAAAGTTGGAGAATTTGAAATTTTCAAACCGAGGATCATAGTGAGGGGAGTTTTTGAATTGCATTCTTATTGCCTTATTGACTCTTCTGAACTTGAATTGCATTTATTACACCTCACAATGATCAAAGGTCAATTGAACAATTGTTCTTTCATATGGACCTTAAGTGATATTTTAGACTTTTTCTGGAAATCAAAGTTTTTATGCTTTCTTTTGCCTTATCTCACTTGTCTATGCTATTCGATGCCGCCTTGGTCATTTCCATTGCTTTCTCTTGCTTATGGACCAAGTTGTGCCTTTGTGCGAAAAACGAAGTATTTTACTTTTCAAACCTTCAAATTACATTTTCTCGGATTATTGCCAATGTGTTCATCAAGGGGAGATTGTGGATATCATGGGGATATGCTCCAGATCTTAGGATGATGTGACAATTGGCAATGGCGTTAACGGTTTGTCGCTTCACCTGTTTTCGACAAAGTTTCAGATCTGCTCAGCATTCTAGATGGGGCGGTCCGACCGCCATAGCATGGCGGTCCGACCGTCCCAAATCGGCTTGACGGCCATGTGCGGCGGTCGACCGTACGTGACAAAATGGTCGAATGGGTCGGGCCAAAAATAGGTGTTGTAGACAAGTGAGGGATCCTAATACACTTGGTCTCATAATTTTGGAGTTCCCAAGCAAAAGTTCTATTGGTTTAAAGTTTCCAGAGGTTTCGGATTTTCAGGGTTGAAAATTGGCTAAGTCCTGGGCGCGTCCGACCGCCTTGTGGTGGCGGCTACGGCCGGTTGGCGGCGACCGCCCGAGGGGCTGGCCCGACGGTTTCGACTTGTTCATCGCCAACTTCGTGGGCGATGATGTTTTGTTAGGTCAAAGTCATGGGTTTCATGCATATGTGTTGCATGATGCATGTTTTGACTAACGTGGGTCAAGTTGTGAAGAACTTGTTCCCGGATTCGATTTGCTTGTTTATTGTTGTGCAGGTTGCTTGGTGGTCAACGACGGTCAACGGCGAGGATGATCGGGACTAGGCTTGGAGAGCTGAGGTCCAGAACGATCGACGATGCGGGTGAGGTCAATGAACTCAAGTGTGGTGCGAATAGATAAGGATGACCGAACAGGTAGTTCGGCGACCGGTTGGATCAAGCGGCGCGGGGGGTCTGCAAGTGTCATGGTGGTTCTGGTGGGAGCCGGATGGGAGAGACTTGTCGACATGTTGAGAGCCGTTGATCAACCTACACGTGGCGAAGCATGGGAGGTGCTTCACAAAGATGGGACTCGGTCTTTGCAAAAAGATCGAGAAGGGTATTTTGGTAATTATACCAAATACCGCTTTGGTGACTTTTGACGACTCGCGCGCAAGATGGCGTGGAGAAGCGGAGTAGGTCAAGAGGAGATGAAGACGGCGCTCGAGAGGCGTGCGTGTGTGACCCGCTTGTTTTGGGCCTTAACGGAGCCCATTAGGGTGACTCTTCTAGAAGGTTTAAGTCTCCACTATAAATAGAGGAGGAGGTGGTCGCACCCTTCAACCCTTTCATGCTTGAAACCCTAGTTTTGGCTTAGGTGCTTAGGGAAGGTTTAGTGGAGGTTAGGGTTCTAGAGAGAGAGAGATGTTTTGATCTTGTGTCCATGCGTATCCGTATGAGTGACTCAGAATCAATACGGTATCAAATCAATCCAAAGAAGAGTTCTCTCTAAGATGAGTTCATTTGCCTTCTTTCTCTATTTGGTGATTTTGAGTCTTTCTTTGATTCGCATGTTTTTGGTTGATTTCTTTATATGATCTAGCTTGTCGTGACATGTGGGAACACATCTAAGATCATCTTGATCATCAATCACCCACGAGCAAGTTTTTGGATCTAGTTTTCGCTTTTGACTCTGGTTTTGAACCATCCATCTCTCAAACTGAAAAGGTCATAACTTTTCCATGGATCTTCATGATCTTCGATTGGAATAGGTTCCCACATCCTAGAGAAGGTGTGTACCAAGTTTCATCAAGTTTGGAGTTGTAGATCAAAAGTTTCATCTATTTGCAACTTCGCTTTTCGGTGATTTCACTGCTCATCGATCGGAGGTCTGACCGCCTCTCTGAGGCTCGGACCGCCCATAGGACCTGGCTCTGACCGCCTTGAATAGAGGTCGACCGCCCCACACTTAGGAAATTAAGTTTCGTTGTTTTGGTTGTTTTGCTTCGGGTTTTGATTGATTCAATCCTAGTCTTCCAACAGATCGGTATATCGATCTTCATAGCTTCTATAGCTATTGGAGTGAAATTTGTGTTGAATCTAATCGTGGTTGAAAAAGTGAGCGTGCTCCTATTCACCCCCCCCCCTCTAGTCGCCTTTTCGGTCCAACAGTCACCAAGAACACGCCTCTAAGCCGTCTAGGAATCACTTAATTCTAAAAGTAATAAGCCCTAAAGGATCACATGAACCCAACAAGGTAAGTAGAAGTGATGCATACTAAGGGGCAGTCTTCTCTCTCACTCTCAAAATCTAACCTCGAAGCTCTTGGGTGCCCTTGAACTCCCTAATATGCAAGCCACTGTTTTGGAGTCTCAAGAGTGCTAGCTTGAATGCCCATAGGGTCTGGTCTGTATATAGCTCCGATCCCCAGAAACTAGCTGGTAGACAAAGAAGAATCAAAATAATGCTTTGAGTTGGATTATCTAACCCACTCGGATCATCCGAATTACACGCTTCCAATAGTAAAAAATATATAGCCATTGCACACACTAGGATTGTCTGACTAAAGTCGGATTATCTGGCTCACTTGGATTATCCACCTAGCCCAAACTATCTATGCTAATGCAAAACCTAAAGAGCACCTTCTCTGGAAAACTAATCCGTGTCATGCTTCGACCTACTCGGATCATCTGACTCAGTTGATTTTGTTCTCAGACCAAGTCTCTTAAATTGTTGTGACCCTTAGTCCGACTGACTCGGATTATCTAGGTCACATTGCACTTCAAAACTGTACATCTCTAGAAAATTGGTCCGTCCTTGCTTCAGGTGACTCATATCATCTGACTCCCATTGAACTCCAAAATACATACTGTAACACCCCAGCCCAACACTGAGCCTAGAATGCCACCACACTACTCTTTCAACTGATAATTATCGACACACTATAAAATTACATCAAGGAAACAATGATAATCATATCAATGGATCACAAACGAACATGTATAATCATGGATCAAGCGACAATAAATAAGCAATGGGAATTATAACCAGGTAAATAATCCAAAATAGCATCAACTAATGAATCCAAATTAATAAAGCAAATAGTCTAGTCCAAATGATATCCTAAACATTATTCAATAACTAACATGTCCAAGTGTAAACCGATATTGAATGAAAAGATTATCATGACGAATGATCATGTGATGTCCATGTGCTCTACTCGCTCGCCACGGCCTCCTCAAGATCACCTAAAGACAACAATAGAGCAAGGGTGAGTCCACGACTCAAAGAAACACATCGATATTCAACGATAATAATAAATCAACAAAGAATCAATAGCTTCATTATCATCACGTGCACTTTCATTAACATTCTCACCATTAATCTCATTTATGAATGCAACTCTATTCTACATGTCCACATGCACTTCTTTCACAGATATCAAGATAGCGTGAGTGAATGCTCACGACAACATTCACTCTCAAGCCCGCTCCTCCATAAGGATCGGGGACCTCCTCCACTCCCGTGGAGTTGTGATCAATCATGATCACCTTCTCATATGCAAAGATGCTTATGAATGCAAACATGCAAACTCCATCATAAACATCATATCCAACTTTTCATCATGTCCATTAACAATATAAAACCATACCATTCCATTGCTTGCAATTAAACGAAATAAAAGCACAACAATAATGGTAATAGAAGATAAAGAAAATGGATCGATCATTGATCGCCGCTACCATGCACTTGCCTTTACTAGTTGTGACGCACAATTTGGCTAGCGATGGCAACAAGCACGACGCCTCCTACATTAAATACACAAATCTCAATACAAGCTACAAAGATCATAAGAACAACAATCAATCGACATCGCTCCTACACGCCCCCAAATATACCACGTTACGCGCATCAAAAGTTACCCATTGCAAACTTCGGTACTTGTAGGACCTAAAGGCGACTAGGGGTGAATAGGCGCTTTCAAATCTTTCTCGCCTAAAGCAAATTCAACACTTAACTTTACTCCTTTAGCTATGGAAGCTAAGAAGATCAAGAAGCACACAATGGAAACCTTGTGTCAATTCGATAACCCCGACAACCACACGACACAAATGTGGAGACTTAAATTCAAAGGGTTGATCTGCACAAAGCGGTCGATCGGCTACTACCAAGGGCGGTCGGACCGACGCTCAACCAATGGTCCGACTAAGAACTAATCAAGGCTTGACCGGTGGATGTTCGGTTCGACCCGTAAGCAGAGCAATGGTTCGAATATACAAAGGCCGGACCATTGCTATAAGACCGGCGAGACCGGTTCACCCAAAGATCGAAAAATTCACCCCAAATCCAAAACGAAATTTGATCCAACTTTTGATTCAACCAATGAAACTTGACCAAATTTCGAGCACACCTCCCTAATGATATTAGAGACCTATTTCTAGCTACGATCCTTCAGATCCACTTCGCAGAATCGATCTCTCAAGGATTAAACAAAGAAGTGCACAAACCCTAGAAATATGAAAATCTTTGATTCAAGACTTGCTTGTGGGAATTGATGGTCTAGATGATTCTAGGAGTATTCCCACACAACAAAGCAAGACAAAATGGGTCAAGAGACCAAGCATAAACCCTTGAATCAAGGAAGCACCAAATTCATCCAAATGAGAGAAGAACACAAAGAGGAGACAAATGATCTCTCAAGCAAGCATCACAAGATTGATTGATCTCACAAGATGCTTACAAAGCCACTCCAACAAGGAGGACAAGAGCTCACTCAAGGAGCATACAATCTCTCCCTCTCTTCCTCTCCAAACCCTAACCCTAGAAAAAGGAAGGGGCAAACCAAATGGAAGCTTCAAGAGGTTTTTCATCTCACCCCTTCCTATTTATACTAGAGAGCTAGGGTTACACATTTGGGACCCACTCACACATGGGACCCACACACTCATCTGTTGAAGCAATCGCCTGCTTCACCACGTGTAGGTTGATCAGCGGTTCTCATCGACGCCAAGCCCCTCTTGTCCGAATCCCCTAACCTCCAGAGACTCGCAGACCGATATCCGCACCGCCGATCCAACCAAATTGCTTTGAACCAATTCGCTCGATCCATCTTGTCCATTCGCACCATGCTTGAGTCACACAACCTCACCCTAGATCCCCGATCGCTCGACCTCACTCTCCAAGCGTAGTCCCGATCCACTCACCGCTGACGCCGTTGACTGCAAGCCACCGCACGAAGAATAGACAAACAAATCGCTTCCGGAACAAGTTCTTCACAACTTGACCCACGCCGCCTCCAAATGCGATATACAACAATAAAGCATTGAAGTTCATATAAAACACACTTGAAACTAACTCAATGCAACACTTGGCTCACCTCCAGGATCGCCGGTCAGCCTTCCCACAGGGCGGTCCCGACCGATTCATGCTTGGCGGACCTCTCCCACAACGCCGGCCGGACGGTCCAAAGGACTTAGCCAAAATTCAAGCGAAAATTCAAACCTTCGAATTTTCAACTCTATAGAACTTTTGACTGGGAGCTCCAAAAATGATGAAACCACATCCAGGAGACTCCCCTCACCTGCCTACACAACCTATTTTTGGCTTAGCTCCAAAAGCCAATTTTTGTTTTAGCGGTCGGACCGCCACCATGGCTTGGTCGGATCGCTTCCACAGCGGTCGACCACCGGCAAGACAACCGGGCCGACCGCCAAAGGGCTTGACAAAGATTGGAGCAAACCCAAAACGCGAGATTTTGCAAACCAACAACGCCATTGCCAATTGACTCATCATCCTGAGATCGTGCACATATCCTCACGATATCCACAATCTCCCCCTTGATGAACACATTGGCAATTTTCAAGAAAATGTGGTTTTTCGAAATGAAAAATAAAAATCGCCGTTTTAGATAAAGGCACAACTTGGTCCATAAGCAAGAAAAGCTTAGGAACCACCAAGTTGGCTTCGTAATAGTACAGCAAGTGAGATAAGGCAATGAACGCACAAAAGGATTCAAATTCGTAAGATGGCCAAAAATCTCACTAAGGTCCATATGAAAACAACATGTTCTATTTGACCTTTGATCATTGTGAGTCTTCTTGAATTGCAATTCAAATCGAGAAAGGCAATAAAACCCGAGACTCAACTCACTATGATCACAAATTTTCAAAAGGTTCACAGAAAATTTTTTGTGTGTGTGTGTGTTCTTTTATGTATGAAACCTTCTGTAAACCAAAAGCTCCAAAGCAGCATTTTCTTCATTTTCTTCATTTTCTTCAATCCTTCTCCCCCTTTGACAATGAATTCATCAAGATGCATGGGACAAGAACGAGCATGAAGAAATGACTTTATTTTTGAAATTTTAACAAAAAGGAGCCATGACCATTATCTATGTAGACAAGATAAGACATATACCAAGCCATAAAAGAGTAGAAGCTATATTCAATCATGGCACAACATGTACCGCAGCTACAACCAAACTAGCGAAGAACTGAGATTAAAAGAATTAAAATCATGAAAGGTTGCTCAATGTCAAAGTTTCACTAAAAGCAACCAATAATGAGTCAAGCCATGTCTATAAGCAAAAAGAGACTCAAAACAAGAACTGAGGCATTTTGAGCATCAAGAGTATTCTTTTGAAGCAAAAACTCAAGCACTTAGCATTTTGAGCATTTTCCTAAAAGGATTTTTTTAAGCTGTGCTAGATCTCAAGCCTTGCTGCACCATCTCAAGCGATAAGCTTAAAAGAGTGGTCTAGGTCATCCAAAACTCCCCGAGTTCATGCCTAGTGCAATGGCAAGCCGCCTCATGAGAAAGGATTGGTGAGATCGCTTTTTCGCACGTAAAATCTCATTTTTCATTTGCTTGACTTAAGAAGATAAAAGCTCATTTTTCATCTCAAAATAAGTTCAAGACTCAATTCTACCTATTTGACATGGCAAGAATCATAAAAGGATCACTAGAGCAAAACTAGTCACAAGATCCAACAAGACATGATTCGATTCAATTTGCTCACAGATATAAAGCTAGCAAAGCAAAAGTCGAGCTAAACAAGAAGAGCCATAAAAGAAGTCTAGCGACTAACACTTGATATGACAAGGTATAGAGTATGAAATCAAATCATACAAGGATAATAATCAAAACTCCACAATTTTATTATGCAATGCAAAACATTTGAAATGAAAATGCATTATGATACAATGAATGCAAAAGAGCAAATTCCTCAAAGATCCAAGCCTCAAGATCGGGATTTGAGATAAAAGATCTAGGTGTCCAAAGATCGAGATGGACGAGGCTTCGAATAGCAAAAGAAGCAAAGAAAAATGATTAGGCACAAAATCATAAGAATGCCCATGAGCACCACCGACCTCTCCAAAACGATCTACCAAAAGACCGATACTCCCCTGCCTAGGTGCTACCCGTGGTCTATCCTCACGATATCCCAAACCACACCGCCGCTGGACCCACCAAAAGAGTCAACAATTCTCTACAAACCTAGGCCTATAAATGGTATGAATAGGTCGCCTGGCTCTAGAGACTACAACCAAGAAGAGACTCCTCTAATGGATCTCAAATTGCTCACTCTCTCTTTCCTCTCAATTTTTGCTCTCCTAAGCAAAACTCAACAGTGTGGCCCTCTTTCTTGCGTATGCAATGGTACTTGGCCTTTTGAGGGGTCCGCATCGGTGAAACAGAAGCACCTTTCTTGCTAGAAAGAGATTGAGCGAGAACCTCAGACTTTAGGAACAACCTTTGAAGTCAAAGAAGGTTCTTGCTCAACCAAACCACTTTTCACAACTCTAGCAATCTTTGGTGGAAGATTCTTGGAAAGCTCTAGGGACTTAAAACCTAGGCCATTTGCTTTTCACACTCACCTTGGATTGGTCTAGAATCAAGTTGAGTTTCTTTTTCCCACTGAAAACTTCTCAAGAGTCATTTTGAGGTAATCGCTCTCTTTGCCAACACTCCACAATTGGAGCACTCTTTAGAATCGATTGCCTCAACATGTTTGCTCTTAAGAAGATCCACTTCCACTTTAAGAGCTTCACAAGACACACAATAGGACTCTCCAATCCTATTCAACTGCTTCCTTAAATTTGACTCTAAAAGCCTCTTGTATCTTACCAATAGCGCTTCAATTTCAAAGATGCAACATACAAGAGGAAGAATCAATGACTTTCTTGGAAGCAGAAGAGACAAAGATCTTTCAATTTTAGCTTTCTTCAAGAGTCTTGTTTAAAGCTTCAATCTCAATTGTAAGCTTAGGCAATTTTCACAAGAGGCAATTCTAGAATAAGCAACCATTTCACCATCTCTTGCATTTTAATTGATTATTCTTACAATGAGAACAAGTGTGACTAGCATCAAATTTTTGCAATTCTTTTAAAGAGCTATCCAGCTTCAATTCTAGCAAAGCACGCTTTGAGCAATTTAATGGAATAGCTTCTAAAGCGCATACATCAAGCTTTAATGTCATTCATGCAAGCGTAACTAGACTTGAGAGATTCTAGTTCGTAAAGAGCATTTTTCAATTGTTCTTCAACAGAGGAATGAGCATTATTCAAGCTTGACAATTCATTAAGCAAGTTAGAGCATGAATCACGTAAATCATCGAGATTAATGGATTTGAGCCTAACCACTTCTAGGTTCAAATTATCAATCATTGTATCCTCGTTTCTTGATCACTTTAGCTTGCTTATGCAATTTTGTTCAACAAGCACTAAAGCCCTTTTCATGTCGAAGTGAAGGGCATACCTCATCGGATCACCAAAGGATCCTCATTTGTTGGAGGAGTAGCCGTGGTCGTTTTAGCCATAAAGCACATGCCCGTGAAATCACGTGCCTTCTTCTTGCCACGGAGTCACTCTTGTCGCCCTCCCACTCAGAGTCCACATCTTCCATGCTCACATCCTCTAGAGCTTCAAGGACTCTACCGACAAACTTGCGATAGTTTGTCTTCTTGGACATAGCATCCTCGCTTGAGGATGCCTTTGTGACTCCTTCTCCTCCTTGCCCTTCACTTGGGGCATCTTGAGCGAATGTGGTTTGGCTCACCAAATTCAAAGCATGTGATAGGTCCACCTCTCCTCCTACTCCTCATATTATTGTAGGCTCGTGAATTTTGTGGATAGGAGGCTAAGTCATCCTCGGGTAGTCTCTCAAGTTGCTCATCGCTCAAAGAATGCAAAGGCATAAAGAAAATCCAGATGAGCTAACATTAAAAGAATCAAAGATATCTACCCTTAGAGTTGTCAACCACTAAAGCCATCGGCTCGCCGTGGAGACGCGAGATAAAATCAATCTCATGCGCCTTCAACCTCGAGTAAAGCTTATCCATGGTAAGCTCACTCATGACAATGTTGTCATTGATGGCGATGATCTTCATCCCCTGCACCTTCACATCCAAAGCACCTGAAGTTGGCGGCATTTTCACTCAAGAAATACAAGATCAACAGCGGAGATCATGAAGAATTTTAGAAAATCTCCCCACACTCATCTAAAGATTCACCGTGTCTTTGCTCGATCTTGGAGTATGCTTTCTTTAGTCGGTTCTGTCTCACTTCCTTGATCGCAGGGACCCCTCGTGATAGTCACAAAGAGTCCGCCAGATCTCATGAGCAGACAAAGAAATGAGCGACACGCCAAACTCCGATCGACTAAGGCCTTGAATCAAAAATTCCGAGCCTCGCCGTTGTTCTCCACATCCGAGTGATCAAATTGTCATCTACCGCACGACATAAGGGTTTTTCACCTTAAGCCAAATCGCGTGCCCTTGAGCCTCGATGTAGGCCTCCATTCGGCCTTCCAATATGCAAAATCAACTCCATCAAAAACATGTGGCTCGATTGAATATCGCCATCGCCATGGCTCCAAAGACCTGTTAAGATCTATAGAAAGAGCTAACCGGCTCGATACCACTTGTAGGACCTGAAGGCGATCGAGGGGGTGAATAGGCGCTTTCAAATCTTTCTCGCCTAAAGCAAATTCAACACTTAACTTTACTCCTTTAGCTATGGAAGCTAAGAAGATCAAGAAGCACACAATGAAACCTTGTGTCAATTCGATAACCCCGACAACCACACGACACAAATGTGGAGACTTAAATTCAAAGGGTTGATCAGGCACAAAGCGGTCGACTGGCTACCACTAAGCGATCGGACCGACGTTCAACCAGCCGATCGGACCAAGAACTAATCGGCGGTCGGACCGGTGGACAACGGTTCGACCTACAGAGCGGTGTCTGAATATCTGGCGGTCGGACGCTGTTACAAGACCGGTCGACTGTTCACCCAAGATCGAAAAATTCACCCCAAATCCAAAACGAAATTTGATCCAACTTTTGATTGAAAAACCCCCCTTTTTTCCCCCCCCCTTGAAAAGGGGGAAAAAAGGAATTTTTGGGGCCCCCCCCCCCCTTTTTTTCCCAAAAAAGGGGGGTTTTTTTAAAAAAGGGAAAAAAAATTTTTTTTGGGGAAATTTTTTTTTTCCCCCGGGGCCCCCTTTTTCCCCCCCCAAAAAAAAGGGGGAATTGGGCCCCCGGGAAAAAATTTTTTTTAAAAAATTTTTTTGTTATTTTTTTTTTTAAAAAAAAATTTAAAAAAAAACCCCCCAAAAAAAAATTTCGGCCACCTCCCAAGGAGCCCATTTCCACTCACCCTTGACCCCGCTGACTTCCAAGGAAAACAAAGAATGACAAACCCAAAATTGCTTGGAACAAGTTCTTTAAATTGAAGGCCTAATGCGGATATTCCCAACAAAAAGCAAGCAAATTAAAAACCAACTTAAACCCTTAATCAAAACACCTTCTCCAAATAAGGAACACGGGAGCTTGATCCTCCGACCGATCCGATTTCATGCGATCGGCCGGACCTCTCCCACAACGCGGCCGGACCGGTCCAAAGGACTTAGCTAAAATTCAAGCGAAATTCAAACCTTCGAATTTTCAACTCTATAGAACTTTTGACTGGGAGCTCCAAAAATGATGAAACCACATCCAGGAGACTCCCCTCACCTACCTACACAACCTATTTTTGGCTTAGCTCCAAAAGCCAATTTTTGTTTTAAGCGTCTGACCGCCACCATGGCCGGCCTGGATCGCTTCCATCGGCGGTTCGACCACCAAGACAACCGGTCAGACCGCCAAATCTCGACAAAGATTGAGCAAACCCGAAAACGCGAGATTTTGCAAACCAACAACGCCATTGCCAATTGACTCATCATCCTGAGATCGTGCACATATCCTCACGATATCCACAGTACTAAAACGGACGTAACTTTTGACTCGAAAGTCCGATCACCACAAACCACCCCATTCTGGATTCTTTATAAAATTCTCCACATTTTCTTAGATTACGAAGACCTCTAATTAAATCATCTAACCCTCCGTATTTAGCCCAGAAAACCGATCTGTCCGCTTCGGAACAGCAGTCTTACTAAATTCATAACTTTTGTTTTACTCAACCAAAATGCGCGTTCTCAGATTCTACAGAACCATTGGACAATTATCTACAACTTTCATGTAGATCACAAACTCTAATTAGGCTATTTACTATTTTTAACCTACAGTCTACCAAAACAGCGCCGAAAGGCGACAACCGCAAAAACAGCGGCCTTCCGAAAAACATAACTCGAATTCTACTTGTCCGAACGACATGATAAAATATGCTATAGAAAGATATCGAAATTATCTACAACTAACTAGTAGATGACATTTCCAATATTCGCCATTAAGATACCCGAATAAATCGTACAACGGACAGCAGGCTAAATAGATCTATTAATCGGCACTTCTAATAGAAAATTATAAAACTTCACTAACACCCTCTAATTAAAATCTCTAATTGCTGCATGCATGTAAAGCTACACGGCCAAACTAATCAACTACTAATTAGCAGTATCTACTCCATCTTTCTCTATTCATTGAACAGCAGGCACTTTTCTCTAATCACAACACTACTAGAACCTAAAGCAATTAGCTAATCCTAGCAGTAGACAGCCTAAAGAAATTATGGCAGTGTAATCACGTTATAAGTTCTGGCACCAAGTGATTAATTAACTTTAGCCGTACACCAAAAGAGAAAATCACCATACTAGTGCTGGCAGTGCAAAGAACCAGGTGACAAAAAAGAAAAACTAAACCTAATCATCACAGACACGGCAAATACAGATCCATGAGCTTCGGTCGGCTCAAGAAGAACGCAGATCCACGCACAGGGAGCAGCAGACACTCAAGATGCGTAACGCCGCAGCGGGACGGCAATAAGACAAAGGCGGCAAAGCGACTCGGCAACGCACAGAGCGGCAGCAGACGGGCGGCCGCTTCGGCCGCCAGCTTCAGCTTCCAAATGCCCAGAGCAAAGCAGCAGAAGCAACCACGGCAGATCTTCCAATGCAGCGAGGACTCGGCGGGCATCGCGCACAAGCAGATCGCAGCAGCCAAAGACACAGACATAGAGGAAGGTTAGCGCAATGATGCAAAGCAGACACAAAAAATATGCTCAAGGTGGCGGCTTGGAAAATAGGATTAGGGTTTCTAAAAAAAAATCAAAGATCTATTTATATAGCTCATATAAAATTCCGAAATAATCTATTTTCACAAATCCCTTTTATTTAATTACGCATAAGCCCTAAAGACGTTTTTAATTAATTATTTATTGATACTATTTAACTAATTACTCTCCGACCCTTAAGACGCGATTATTAATATTTATTTATTTTTTTTCGGAGTATTACACATACCCTTTGGAAATTTGATCCGACCCATGTTTCGGGTGACTCAGATCATCCGACTCCCATCGAAACTCTTGGCTTTGTCACCTCTGTCCAAGTGTCGCCGTCGCCAAATTCATTGTCTCCGGTAAGCCCCTGCTATCATCAACTTCACCATATTGTTCCGTGTGTAGCGTTCTACCTTGTGCTCTCCTCGCCTTCGCTAGAACCCTACCGTAGTATGCCGCCACCATCTTCCCCGAAGCCAGCCACCATTGCCCCGCCGCCTCCGACCATGTCCAGCTGCGTAGCTTGCACCGGTGAGCTCCCCTTGATGACGCATTGCTCGTGAGCGCACCATTTCTCAAAGAGCATCGTAGGCACGCTGTCGCTATCCTTCTTCCTTTGCACTGGTTGCCGCGGTCGCCCCGCACACCACCATGTCTCCACCCGCATTGACACCTCCCAACGAACCCCCCCCCCCACCAACCCATTTTTGCGGGGATAGCAGACACATTCTTCTCATCCAAACCACCACCAGATGCAGTCTTGAGCACTCGGCCATCAAAGCTCTAGCGAAGAGAGGGATGGAAGGAGAGAGTGAGGAGGAGAAAGACGGTCGACGGCGAGCTCCAGCATAGCATGTGGCAGTTGGTGGTGAGGCTCAACGAGTGGTGGTCAGCGTCGAGCGAAGCCCCAACCAGACAAGCTTGAGCAAAGAAGAAAGAGAGGAGAAGAGGTTTTTTTTGTTGGTGCTGATTAGGATTCAACTAGGATGTCATGTCGATGTGGACTTTCTTAATAGGTTATCACGTCAGATCAAAACCACCCGGTTTGAGTAGAGAGGGTAAAATGGACTGTTGCGATAGTTGAAGATTCTGAATCGGACGGTTTTATAGTTCAAGGTTAAAAATCAAACCGAGGGGAAAAAAATAGTTTTTCCCGATTTAATCCATTTTTTTCACTCGAGACCATAGACTTGCCCCTAACCCGGAAGCTCACCAAAAAGAGCCATTGCTGCCAGCCTGCCACAGTAGCCCAAATCTCGAGGACACAGGACGGGTCAATCTGTACCTGACGGGATCACCGACCGTAAAGCCCACCAAAGATGCCATAGCTGCGGCCTGCCGCAGCAGCCCAAATCTCGAGGACACATAGGACGGGTCAAATGTACTTATCGGACATAAAATTTCAGGTAAAATCCAATTTTCCTAAGAAAAGTACATCACATTGTTGACATCCAACGAACCCAAGGAAGGGAGTGGCGTCAACCGCCACGCCCACCCAGGCGCCCACTCTTCTCACAGTGAATGTTAGACGTCCTAGCCTTTTTTTAAAAAAATGCTGACGTCCATGAATCAGTCACAGTTTCTACTTCCATCTGTAGATCAAAACGTGACATGCAAACTTTGAAACACCAACAAAATGTATGCATACCTGAGCATTGTCATCCTTCTTGGCAGCTGACAACAGAATGGAAGCTGACTTATCCTTTCAGTTCTACAAACACGAATCAAACCAACCACATCAACTTGCAGAAAACTTGGTTCCCCAGCTCGTCCCAACAAGGCTATTTGCTATTTAACCTGGTTAAATCGCTGTCCACGCAGATATCAATGGGATGCGAATGTTAAGAGTATTGTATATTCTACTTCTCTCTCTTTCTCTCTCTTGGCCCATGTGGCCCTTGTAGCCCATGAGGGTCCATGTATCTTCTATATATATCTGCTTCATTAATGAATAAGATGAATAGTTGTGAATACCCAAACCCTAGCATTCATTATCTTAACATGGTATCAGAACATGGTTTATCCAAACCCTAACCCTAACCCTAATCCCATCACTGTTCGGCCGCCGCCTCTCCACTCCATCCAACGTGGTGATCTGCCGCCGCCGCTGATCGGAGACGACGCCGACCATCTCCATCTAGACGCGTCGCATCCGCGCTGCCGGTCGGAGACGATGCCGTCGCCTCTTCCTCTCCGTCGCCGCTAGCGTCGCCGCATCGTGCTAGCGTCGCCGCCTCGTCTTACCTCGTCTTCCGCCTCGTCTTCACCGCCCGGAGGAGATCCAGCATCGCGTCGTCGTCGCGACGTCGCCTCGCGTCTCGGCGCGTGCTGCGGCGTCGCCTCCTCGTCTCGCCGCCTTGAGCTGCCGGATCTGCGTCGTTGTCGCCGTCGCGGCGTCGCCTCGCTCGCGCCGCCTCGCGCTGCCGCCTCGCTCGCTGCCTGAGAGCTGCCGGATCTGCGCCGTCTCCATCGCCCGCGCCTCTCCTCTCCATCGCCCGCGCCTGGAGATCATCCGCGCCTGGAGCTGGAGGTCACGCCCGTCTCCCAGATCATCCACGCCTGGAGGATCATCTGGAGCTGGAGGTTGTGCCGTCTCCGCGCCTGGAGATTAGGATCATCTGGAGCTTCACTTGGAGATTAGCACTGCTCTCTGCCCGTGCACTCTGGTATCATCTGCTCTCTGCTCTCTCATCTGGAGCTTCACTTGTTGATTAGTACTACTTGTTGATCATCTGGAGCTTCACTTGTGGTATGCCTACTTGTTGATTAGTACTGCTTCTTATTGATTAGTACTGGAGATTAGTACTGCTTCAGCAGGCTTATTAGTACTGCTTCTTGTTGATTAGTACTGGAGATTAGTACTGCTTCTTGTGATCTGATCTGCTACTATTGCTACTGTTGATTGGTATTGTTGTGTGGTATGGCTAAGTCCGACTCGATGTTTGGAGGCAGTTCATCTCTAGTGTTTACAGATATCAAGCTCGATGGGTTGAATTACCGAGCATGGGCTTTCTCAGTCAAGACTACTCTTAGGGGTTATGGTTTGGCCTCTCATTTGACTGATGATCCTCCTGATCCGAAGACCGTTGATGCTGAGTGTTTAAAGGTTTAGCATAAAGAAGATGATCGTGTCATGACCGGAATTGTGCTGAGTGTTGATGTTTCTCTGCGGATGAGTCTTGAGTATCATACTTCAGCCAAGCAAATGTGGACATACTTTGAGAAGAGATATGTTCAGTCCAGTGGTGCTCTTCGCTTCACATTGCTCAAGAACATTCATAGTCTTCAGCAGCAGCCTGATCAGTCAGTGGAGGAATATTACAGTGCTTTCACTCACATCACCGGTCCTCTAGAGTCTATGACACCAAGGTCATTCTTGTTCTGTCGGTCTTGTCTTTGCTAAAGATGAGTATGCTCGTGAGACGCCATGTATCGATTTGTGATGGGGCTTCGATCGGAGTTTGAGCCTGTTCGTACTCAATTGCTCAACTATACCACTCCACCGACTTTGACTGCGGCGCTCTCTAGTTTGATTGCAGAAGAGACGCGTCTTCATTCTCTTATGCCTCTCCTCAGATCCTCACCACATGCCGCTCGAGTCTCTCACGGTGATGCGGATCTACCGAGAGCGACACCCACAGGAGTGTTGGTTTGTTCCCATTGCAAGAGGATGGTCATCATGTTGACAAATGTTTCAAGTTACATCCAGATCGACTTATTGCCTATCGTGCTAGATGACCATTTGACCGTCGTCGTGGAGCACCTACTGGGCCTTCCAGAGCACTCACTAGAGCAGTCACTGCTGACACATCCACATCTACTGTGACTTCTGGATCAGTGTCTGCTATGATATCAGTTGCACCTTATGCTTCTAGTGCTGCTCATCCTTGATTCGGATTGGTGCTTCGCTTCATGTCACATCCGACAGCTTCTCGACTTGTTGCTCGTAGGCCCTTGATCGATGCAACCTATGTTCACACCTAGATGGTACACCTTGCCCTATTACCCATCGTGGCATTCTCTCTACATCTTGCTTCTCTGTTCTGATGTGTCTTTTGTTCCTCACTATCTATGAATCTTCTTTCGTTGGTCAACTAACCGATATGAACTGCTTTCATTGGATTTGATGATTCTTCTTGTTTCATTCGGGATCGCCGAGCGTAAGAGTGATTGGTTCGGCCATCGCCAGAGGCTCTTCCAGTCTCTATGTCTTGGACATCTTACATCTCCTTCCACCAAGACGTCAAGGCCTTGGTGTCTTCTCGCTATGTCTTCATCTCGCCTCTGTTGGGTCTTCCTTCAGCAAGTGGCATCATCGACTTGGTCATCTTTGTGGAGCTCGCCTCACCACTTTAGTTCACTAGGGTTCCTTAGGTCATGTCACTGTTGAGTCTAGTTTTCATTGTACTGGTTGTAAGTTGGGAAAACAACTACAACTTCCATATCCCAGTAGTACCTCTCAGTCTTCTGATCTTTTTGATTTGGTGCATTCAGATGTATGGGGTCCATCTCCTTTTGCTTCGAAGGGTGGTCATAGTTATTATGTCATATTTGTTGATGATCACTCTCGATATACTTGGATCTATTTTATGAAACATCGTTCTCAGTTGATTTCCATTTATCAGTCTTTTGCTAAGATGGTTCATACACAGTTTTCTTCTTCCATTCGTGTTTTCCGTTCTGACTCTGGAGGCGAGTATCTTTCCTCAGCCTTTCGTCAGTTTCTTTCTTCTGAGGGTACTCTTCCTCAGCTCTCGTGTCCCGGTGCTCATGCTCAGAATGGTGTTGCTGAGCGCAAGCACCGTCACATCATCGAGACTGCTCGCACTCTTCTCATTTCCTCCTTTGTCCCCTCTCACTTCTGGGGGGAAGCGGTCTCTACAGCAGTCTATCTTATTAACCGTCAGCCCTCTTCTAAGCTTCAGGGCAAGTGTCCTGGTGAGGTCCTGTACAGAGCACCTGCTCACTATTCTCATCTTCGCGTTTTTGGTTGTGTCTGCTATGTCCTTCTAGCACCTCGTGAGCGCACAAAGCTGAGCCCTCAGTCAGTTGAGTGTGTTTTTCTGGGTTACAGTCCTGAGCATAAGGGTTATCGTTGCTATGATCCCTCAGCTCGTCGCATTCGCATCTCTCGTGATGTGACTTTTGATGAGGGACGTCCTTTCTTTCCTCATTCTTCTCCACATCCCACTTCTTCTTCCACAGATTCCACTTCCTTTTTGTGTCTACCTCCCATTCATTCTCCAGATACACCTTCTCCAGATACACCTTCTCCACCAGTTTCACCTTCTCGTGTACCTTCTCCACCAGCTCCACCAGTTTCTAACACTTCCACTCTTCCCTTCCACTATAGTCGTCGACAGAGAGTTCCTTCTGATACTCTGTCCTCCTCTCCTCAGCCTGATCATCCGGCCAGTACCATCGACTCTGACGATCGTTCTACTACATCACGATATGCCCTACGTGATTGTTCTTCTATCCAGGCACCAGAGAGATGGGGTTTTTCTCGCAGTGCGAGTCGAGCCGAGTACCTATCGAGAGGCCGCCAGTGTACCGAGTGGCGCTTGGCTATGACAGAGGAGCTCACAAAGATTAGAGTGCACGGCACTTGGGATCTTGTTCCGCCACCGTCTGAGTCGCTCCTATCACTTGCAAGTGGGTGTACAAAATAAAGAACAAATCGATGGGTCGAGAGCGATACAAGGCTCGCCTTGTTGCAAGAGGTTTTCAGCAGCTTATGGTCGAGATTATGATGAGACTTTTGCTCCATTGCTCATATGACCACAAATCAGTACTTTTATTGCGATTGCAAAGAATACGCACATGGACTATATCTCGATGGATGTCAAGAATGCTTTTCTTCATGGTGATCTACATGAGGAGGTCTATATGCACCACCCCGTGAGTTGAGGCTCCTACAGTTATGTTTGTCGCCCGAGGCGTGCTCTATATGGTCTCAAGCGTGCTCCTCGCGCTTGGTTCGAGCGTTTGATTGTGATTCGAATGCTTTGGTTTCACTTCGAGTGAGCATGACCGCCTCTATTTGTTCACACTTCTCGGTAGGTCGTTTTGCTTCTTCGTATGTAGATGATATGTTGATCACGGAGATGACATGGATCACGTGGTTTTTGTCAAGAAGAAATTGAGTGAACAATTTATGATGTCCGATTTGGGAAAATTGAGCTATTTTCTAGGAATTGAGGTTCATTCGATGGTGATGGCTACTATCTCTCACAAGATCGCTATGTTCATGATCTACTTGCTCGATCCGGGATGACGATACTCAGATTCGCCACACCCATGGAGCTTCTCTTGCGGCTTCGACCTACGCATCGGTGTACCGACAGATTCTTCTCGCTATCGTCGGCTTGTTGGGAGCCTTGTCTATCTCACGAAGAACTGTGCGGACATTGCTCATGTTGTTCATGTGCTCACCCGCTTGTCGGTGCTCCCACCTCGGTTCACTATAGTCATGTTCTTCGTGTACTCGAGATACTTGAGAGGAATCGCATCCGACGCGTCTATTCTATGCCGTTCGAGTCACCTCACCCACGCTTACTCGACTCTACTTGGGCGAGTGATCCCGCCGATCGCCGATCCACATCGCTATTGTATCTCTCTTGGTACTTCGCTTATTGCTTGAAGTCCAAGAAGCGATCATGGTGTCACGTTCTAGTGCAGAGGCAGAGCTCCGAGCACTTGCCGCTACAACATCAGAGATCATTTGGCTTCGATGGCTCTTGACTGACCTTGGTGTCCTTTGTGACAATCCTACCCCTCTCTTTTGTGACAATACAAGTGCCATTCAAATTGCTAATGATCCGGTCAAGCATGGTGACAAAACACATTGGTGTTGATGCATCCTTCACGCGATCTCATTGTCGCTAGCTGACCATCACCTCAAGTATATTCCTCGAGCTCCAAGTTGCAGATTTCTTCACTAAAGCTCAGACTAGAGAACATCATCGACTTCATCTACTCAAACTCAGTGCATCAGATCCTCCTGATCCACCTTGAGTTTGAAGGGGGGTGTTAAGAGTATTGTATATTCTACTTCTCTCTCTTGGCCCATGTGGCCCTTGTAGCCCATGAGGGCCCATGTATCTTCTATATATATCTGCTTCATTAATGAATAAGATGAATAGTTGTGAATACCCAAACCCTAGCCTTTATTATCTTAACAGCGAACAACTTCTGGACCAAATTAGCATGCCTGCAGGGTAATTGACAATACTGCAGATTGTTAGCACATGTTACACTCTTAAAGGTGATGGTAACTGCAGGAAGAAGTTTACAACATACCCGATGTAACAGTAACCATGGAAAAGAACACTAGCATACTACCGACGAAATCTGGCATGAATCTCAGCATGGCCAGTGTGTAAACTATGGGATTGACGAACCATATGAAGCCATCACTGAAAGACAAACAGAATAAACATCTTTTCAGTACAAGGATAAAGCTAATATGTCTTCAATTAGAAACATTCATAACTACAATTAGTAACTCTTGTAGTCATATCTAGAGCAATAAAAAAATAAATGCGAAAGAAGAAATACAAGATAATAGATGGATTTGACAAAGCTAACATAGTAGCAACAAGAAAATAAAATTCTGGAGGAGAAATTAAAAGCCGACTTTCATAATGTTTCAGCGTACATTTTTGACAGAATGCAAGACAACAGATTGCATGATAGTTCACAACTTGTGAGTGCTGAACTCCATGAAGAAAAGAAAGACATAGCCTTGTCACAAGGCTAAGTCTTAACGAAAAGGGATCTTGGTATAGTCATAAGGGATCTTGTTTTGGTCGCATGTCCTTTTGTATTGATCTATCGAATTAAGGGAAAATTGGCTAAGCAAAGCTAAGTATACCACACATCCAGTCAAAGTCATAATGATTCATAATCTAGATATAGTCAGTCTCATTGCCAATATTGTGGAATGTCAAAATTGATTGCCCTGATTAAAGGTTTACTGTTTTAAGCTACATACTGTCCATTCATCCCCTCAAAGAGATAAAAAAAAAAGGATTTATTACTAGTTTGTGGACTTTGTTAGTCATTATGACCTTAAAATTCTTAACAA
This sequence comes from Hsuehochloa calcarea, assembly GCA_036346395.1. Lineage (NCBI taxonomy): Eukaryota > Viridiplantae > Streptophyta > Magnoliopsida > Poales > Poaceae > Hsuehochloa > Hsuehochloa calcarea. The sequence goes on from CM070603.1 coordinate 15,971,769, forward strand.
CAATATAAAATAATTCAACAAACTGCATAACATAACTATTGGCTAGTGGTTACTAGTTAGTAATTTTACACACGAATGCACCAAAAACATGATATATAAAAAATGGTTTTTTTTAATGTTGATTTCGTGCCTCAACCGACCAGGTTGCACCTAATAATGTGCAGTCATTATACACTATGCAGCAGTAGAACATACTGTAGTCTCTAGTACTATGTACTATTGATGCTATGCAGAGGCCAGTTGCTGCAGAACAGAATGAAACAGTGTTAGTTCACTCCTCTGCTTCTATAGGTACATGATACGTCACACACATTCAAAAGAACTCCTCAAGTCAACCACCACGTGTGATGCAGTGGGTGGGTTAGGTCTTGGTATGGTTTGACCATGTATATGTCGGTCCGGTTTGGCACCATCTTAACAAAATGGCCAGAGGCAAAAGAGTAAAGAATTTTGGGAAAAAAAACAATAGCTATAAATGGGGGCAAATGCGAGGAACCACACAAAAGTTTTGGATTTGCAATTTTTAAATTTGCATCCGGCTAAAATTTCTAACCTATAATATACAAGTAAAAAAATTACGGCAATTTTGCATATCAGTATTTATGAATGATAGTTTTTCTTCAAGAACCCGCAGGAAATGTGCATCTTTAGCATTAAGAAGAAAAGTAACCAGGGACAATAGTACTATCAATGCATGTGGTACTCGCCATATGAATGATAGTCAAACATATACATGGATTCCTTGACTCAACAACATGCAAGCTTAATCTCAGGAAATTTACAAGAAAACAGCAGTCAAACCATTTTCATCGATCAACAATGTAAACAAACTGATGCAATCTGCTACTTCCCAAAATGGGACGATGGTCACTTTGAATTGTGATAATTAAACATTAGTGTCCCAGGTGCATATGGAAGGCCAGGGTTTTACAGCTTCGCCTAGAAGGGTCAAACATACCAGGCACCTTAATTTCACAAGTCTAATCAATCCCAAGCAGTTTGCCAGCCATGAGCTTTTACCTACCCAACATGCACTTGTTTGTCTAAGATTAGTCATGCAAAGTGTTTGCTTGGACTCTTTTGTCCTACGTACTCTATATGCAAACATATTGGCCTACGACGTAATGTATTAGTCGTTTCCTTCAATCCTAGCATGGTATCAGAGCTATAAGCCTACAACACTAAAATTGTTATGGCTACAACTCTTAAGTGCCACAGCTCTCATATCATGTTAAGGTTGAAAAAACAACAAATGCATTTTCATTGTAGGTCTATACATAAAGCACACATGTACATAAGAGACCAAATCAAAGACAATACATGACCGATCTTATACTCGCATTGTATATCTTAATAAACCTAATAATAGTGACTGCAACACAACAATGTCGAGAACCAGTTGGATAACCAAGATGGGGCACTGCACAGCTCAGCTAGTAACTATAACAAGCTGAGAAAGAGGTTTTGCTCATTAATTTCACAAAGCAAGCTGATAAACGTTGTCTCCAAGTGGCTCACGAGAGACACGAGCTTTTGCCCCGATTACCCTATATGTAGTTGTCTAAGATTGCACCACCTGCCCTGTCGTCGCAACTTCAACAAAGTTGGCGGGCTGGCCACCTAGGCGGTCAAAACCGGTCCAAGGCGGCTTCAGCGACGTTTGGCGGTGATGAGGGGCTGGGAGCTGGCGGCGCGGGGCGGGGACGGTGGAGGGGGGGAGCCTCGCCGACGTCAAGGCGGCGCCGCGCGTGGGTGGGTGTGGGGGAGGGGGGAAGGAGGAGCTGGGCGGTGGTAGCTGATGGGGAGGAGGCGGTAGCAGCGGGGAAGGGCGGTGCCGCCGCTGGAGGTGATGCGGCGAGGTGGACTCGGGCGGTGGTGTTGGGAGGCTAGGCGGAGGCGGAGAAGAGAAGCATGAGATCGTGAGAGGCGGCGGTAGGAAACCCTAGGGGCAGCAGCACTAGTGTTGGGGGAGAAGAGTAGCGGCCCGCTTGGGCCTGAAGGGCTGGAATTTACTACTGGACTTGGGACAGTAAGTTAAGTTTCACTCTTTTTCTTTTTTGTCTTTCTCTTCTCCTTTTTCTTCTGTTCCTCGGCCCCACTGCACTCAAGTCGGCTGCCTAGGCGCGCTTAGACTAGCTAGTCACCGGTCTGCCTCCCGGCTAACACCTAGTATTTTCTTGAACCTTGAAGAGTAGTAATCATAAAATGCCACTCTACACAATGTAATGAATTATTTTACACTCTAAAGGTTGGCCTCTTAATATTTTGCCACTTTTTTATGCATTTTTTCCCTGTCCTTGCTAATGGCCCAATGTGCAATGATATTTTACGCACCCTCCTCTGCGCTCTCCTCTCCTACAAACCCGAGCACACAATAGGCGACCCCGGCAGCTCAACTGGACCCACAAGTGAGCTTCTCTCCTCTCGCTCTCCTGCTTGCTTGACCGAAGAGGCGATCCGGCCGCGGCTCCTCCCTGAACTCTAGCGGCCGATCCTCCCTCTCCTCCTCCCACTCCTTCTCGCTCTCCTACTCGACGAAGAGGCGACCCCGTGGCGGCGTGGCTCCTCCCTGCACATCTCCAATCTGCTCCTTTCTTGTTGGCCTCCTCTTGCCGCTTGCCCAAATCCCCCAAATCAGCATAGGTAGACAAGGTGTTGGATGTAGCAGTGCTAATTTAAGTGTTTTTTTGTTCTTTTTTTTGCTGCAGAATCATGAATGTGTGAATAGTTTGTGATATCAAGAAATTTCCATGCAGCGAACAAATGAATCGGCAGGCAAGGTGTCAGGGATTCGATAGTTAGCAAGCAGCAGAAGCAAGCTAAGGTTATTCATCACAAGTTCACAACCTGACATTGTTCAAGCAATTGAGAAAGGTAGTAGCTTCTTGTACCAGCGTATGTATCAGGAGGCATAGAAATGAAAGCAACTCCAGAAATGAGAAAGGACAGGCAGGGGTAAAAATGTCATTTGACATGGGGTCAGTGGCACCAATGGGGGTTAAAATGCAAAAAAGATGTAAAAGTGGCAAAGCATGAATAAGCAAACCTATAGAGTGGCAAAAAAAATCTATTAGTAATAGACTACTACAATCTTTAGGGTGGCATTTTATGAATACCACTCTTTTGGAGTGGCAAATAATTAATTATCCCTATAATTATTGGCCAACATGCCTATATATAGGGCAGATGGAAACATAAGAGACCAAAGCAAAACAGATATAGGAATTACCCTATACTAGCATCGTATATTTCAATATACCTGATGGGGAATTTGTCCCGATCTTCCGATGAGATGATAACTACGATTTTTGTGGAGGTGACCTTGACGACGCAGGCTACCAATAGAACATGACCGGTACGCTAAGCAATGGCTAAACCACACCCGAAGTCAATGTCAACTGTGCCAATAACGGTTGACGTGAACACGAAGTTCAATTCCTGCGAGCAAACTGAAGAACAAGTAAGAACAAGGTGAAAAGCAACCTGAAATTGCGGATAATAGATGAATGCTTGAATTGATAAGGTTCTGAAATCACAGTTCTTGGTCTACCCAACACAAGAACAATGACGAGGGTTTCTCACGCGGAAGACAAAACCTAAGGAGAGAGAGAGGGTGCGTGCGCCGAACCTGATTGGACTCCAACTAGGCTGGTTTACATGGCCCATGGCCCTAAATAAATGTGGCGCAGCACATGTAGGTCCTTGAATCAGATTCGGTCCACGTGGCCCAATTGCATTCGGATTCAACTTGGTGGCGAAGAGATGTGGCGAAGAGATGGGCCTTATACAGCTCCTCCTTGCTCCATGCCTAGATTCCTGAGTAAAAGAACATGACAAGCATTAAGTAGCAATCTATTCTCTAGTGAACAATTATGCATTCCTAGGAACGAGCTCACTTGGTGATTTAATTGTCACGCTCGTGCCCTTGTAATTGATCCTTGTATGGACTTAGGTGGAGGAGTGGTAGAAGTGGTGTTTGCATCCAAAGGAGTGATACCTAGTCATACCCAAAAATAGTAACTTCAACGCAGCAAGGTTAATGAAGGAGAGATAGCTAAGTTAGAAGCCAGTGAACTGACCAAGCCACAAGCTTATGAACAAGCTATCTCCGGCTTGGCTTGTTATCGTAACAAGCTAAGGCTGTTGAGCAAGAGGCTCGGGTGGTTAATTTAAGGAACCAAGCCGATCCTGAGTGGCTCAGAAGCATCGAGCTTCTGTTCCACCCCTGTATAGTGTATACATTGTATGCATTAATATTAGTCCAATAGAGTGTTTGTTTGGACTCTTGTGTCCCATGTTCTCTGTATGTAGACACATTGGACTGCAATGTAATATATCAATCGTTTCCTTCAATGGTGTACAAAGCACACAGATATGTACAAAGCACACAGATACATAAGAGGAATCCAAGATAGCTAAGTTGGAATGATGGCTCACAAGCCTGCTTTTGTTCCACCTCTAAATACATTTTATGAATTAAGATTAGTCCAATAGAGTGTTTGTTTGGACTCTCTCCTTTGTATGTAGACATATTGTCTACAATGTAATATATCAGTCATCTCTTTCAATGGTTAACATAGTATCACAGCTACAACTCTTTGTGACTCTAATACCATGATACCACTGAGAGAAACAACTAATGCATTATCATTGTAAGCCAACAAGACTATATATAAAGCACAGATACATAAGAGACCAAAACAAGGACAATATGAGACTAGTCCTGTACTAGCATTGTATAATGTATATCATAATATATCTAACAATTGTTACCACAACACAACATGGCCAGTGGCTCAGTGCAGCAAAGACAGCTACATTGGAATTAAGGCAGTGAAATGGCCAATATGAAGATGATATAAGCTTACCAAGAAGTGTTGGCAAAGGTTATAGAGGTTTAATTTGGTAGGCTGGGTATTTATCGCAGAAATAAATCTGAGCAGAAACTTTGTGCTATAGTAGTCAGAAAAGGTATGCAAATATTATTGGTAGATGGATTCTTTAACTTCAAAAACCACTACATTTGTACGACATTCTGAAAGTAGGGCTTAAGTATATCATAATACCCTTTAATTTTTTTATCCTAATTCATATAACCAAGATGTTAGCTAAAGACTCTAAATATAACATATACCGAAACAGATTTCCACAATGTTAAGTAATGCTAGATTCTGGTCAATCATCTAGCCGAAACCATATACAGAATAATTCTCTAATTAAACATTGAATGTAGCACATGAGTAACAGCTGTTCTATGGAGCATGGCATATCTTCGTCGGCGTCGTCGTGGCACGGGAAGGCCTGGTCGAGCGCGGCACGGGAGGTGCTGAGGTCGAGGTCGTCGTCGGGCTCGTCGGCCCACTCGGGGCCCTTCCCGGGCCAGTAGCGCTTGACCTTGGTCTGGCCGATCTAGCCGCGGAGCTTGTCGCGCAACGCGATGGCGGCGTCTGACCCCCGCCGCAACCAACATGGCCGCCGCTTTGGGCTAGGGAGTCACCGGCGGCTGCGGCCGAGGATGCGAGGGTTCTAGGGTTTCGTCGGCTCGCGTCGTTGGGTTGGACCGTTGGAGTTGGCCGGTGGGGGAGACGAGTGTTCAATACTTCCATCGGAAACCGGCCGGAGTCGGAGTCGGAGTCGGAGTCGATTGCCCTCTTCATGGGCTAGGCTAGAATCGGCAGGGTTAATAACCATTTTTCCCAGCCCATTTAGAATCCCATGTGATTTCTGATCATGTAGGTCTTTTGGATCTTGTCTATCAACAAAATGGGTTTAGCATATACACAAACGACATGGTCGATATGTCCGAGTGGTTAAGGAGGTAGACTCGAAATCTACTGGGCTCTGCCCGCGCAGGTTCGAATCCTGCTGTCGACGCTTTTTAATTTTTTCCCTTCTCTGACACTTGCATTATTGCACCGGTAACCGTTTGCCACGTGACCAAGCCGCTCGTCGTCGCCTGACTCTCGAAATCAATTTTTCAGTGATTTGCCGCAGAGTCAATGTAAGGTATATATGATATGGTTTTTAATATAATTTTATTTCTTGAGTGTATCCAGATAGGGTAATGCATATTTTGAGAATGTACTCGTGAGATATTGAACCATTTAGAATGCGTTTGGTTGAGTGAACCAGGGTGAATGGAATAAGATGGTACAGGATGGATGGAATGATCCTGGATAAGATGATACAAGTATAGTGTTTGGTTGGTGGGATAAGATAATACATGATTTTGTTTGGTTGCTTGGATAGGATGATCATGAATGATTGAAGATGATGTTTAGTTTAAAATTTCAAAAAAATTACATAAAGATTTAATAAAAAAATTTAATTTTCAATTGAAGTTTATTTTATTCATTTAAAATATTCGGATTCTATACAAAACAAAAACAACATCGAGAAAAACATAAAAATTCAAAATGCTCAAAAATGCATGAATTTTTTATAGTAACTAGATAATGATTTTAGATGAATTTAGGTGAAAGAATTATTCCATTTGGAGTTAACAAGTGAAAGTTGTTGTAGTTAGCAAAACACTGAACCACGTGGTTCGACTTTTTTTGTCTAATGAAATGGTACAGAATAAAAGTGGAATATTCTCTCATATGGAACCATCTCATCCCGTACCGTTTGGTTCCATTCATCAAACCAAATGCGGGATGACCTCATATCCTGAACGGAACCATCCCGTTCAGCCTCATACCACGAACCAAACGCACTCTTAGTACGATGAAATTGGGCGAACCACGCGGTACAGGACGGACTCATCCGCTCGCGTCGCATGCGATATTAATGAGTTTGCTATTAGACAAATTTAACTATAAGTTGTATATTTAGAATTGGTTAGTGTTTAATTACTCAAAATAGTTCAATATAAGTGGGTCACACTATAACTAAAAATTGTATTAAGTTAAAGAAGAGTTAATAGTACATTATCTCTACTACTTAAAAGAAGGAATTGGTGGCGGTTCGTCCTCCCTCATGCGATGTGAGCCGTTAGGTCTATCTTTCTTCGTGAGATGTGAGCCGTTGGATCTCATTCTTTCTCAGTTTCTCCTGTGTGTACGGTTGGCCACCCATAGCCTCCTCTCCACTCCCCCCACACCCCAGCTGCCCAAGCTGGTGTGTCAGAAGCCCAAAGATTCCATCGATCTTTTTGAGAACGGGTTACCGGCGGATTACTTGCATTGTAGGCTGAGCACAACGACGGTTGACGAGATATAATTTTTTTTAATCCGTAGCAAAGCACGGGCATTGGACTAGTTAACTCTTAAATTTCAACAGAGAACTTAACTAGAGATTAAGTTAGTAAATTAAAGATTAATTAGAAAGGTATCATTGGTTTCGATCATTAATAGTTAGGTTAGTAAAGGTAGGAACAAAAGGGAAAAAACCGAAAAATAATATAATAGAAAGAAAGAAAGAAAAGAAAAGTACTTACCACCAATGCAAGGAGGAGGTTATCGAACTAAACACAATCTCGTATTATTCGTCTACTATGTCATACAACCAACCAAACGTGTTCGTGTACCATCCCATATAACCAACCAAACAGCCTGACTGTACCATCTCATTTAGAACGATCATATTCTACTTATACTATCCCATCTTATTCAACCTCATCTCCCCAACCAAACACATCCTAAAAGGTGAACTTTTGAATCTATAAAATGTACAGACATAACGTTCTAGAAGTGATTTATAAGGATGTTTCCCAACATACAACAATCATAGAAAAAAAATGGAACCTCAATAAGCGTTGTCCAAGTCCTTGACCATAAACGATACGATTTATAAGGATGTTTCCCAACATACAATAATCATGGGAAAAAAATGGAACCTCAATAAGCATTGTCCAAGTTCTTGACCATAAACGGTACTGGCCGATAAGCATTGTCCAAGTTCTTGACCATAAACGGTACTGATCGGCCAGTGATCAACATTCTTTGTTCCTTACAAGAACTACGACAGCACCTTATGAAAAGTCAAAAGTCATCATGTTCCAATAGGAGTGTAATACTGGGATTTCTTTTTCCTTTTTTTTGTGTGAGAGAGAGTAGTGCTAGGATTTTGATCCAATTGTATTAGCCTTCTAGATGAAAATCGGGGGTAATTCCTATTTCATAATAATACATAAAATTTTAGGATGTGTGAAGAAGAGTACAGCTGTAAAAGTTTTCAATGGCCATGATGTTTTAATTAATCACAAACATTTGTGTCCTGATTACAGCCATAAGTAATACTATTACTAGGGACCCACATTTGTTGCTTAATATCTTTGTGAAGGTGTTAGGGTCTTATCATCTTTTAGGAGTACAGTCATAGGATGGAATCCTATCATGTTAGCTTCGAGATCAATGAAACTATTGGATCATGTGTGTAATTTCTGTTGCTCGCCTTGACTTGGCATCACACATATCTTGGCAAATATTTCCTCTATACTTAGCTCAATAGGGATGCTACAAGCTAAATTCAACACCTCATCGCCACCTAAGAGTTTTAGGGCATTGCCATGTTGATTTCGTGCCTTTCAGCCAGAAGCCGTTGAATTCTTTTCATAGTACTAGGCTGACTCACACACCATACTCACACCATCTGATATAGATCAACATGTGGTTGATGTGTAATGTGGCCCATTCTTTCACGATACTTGAATTTCAATCTTGATCGAAGCAAAACAATAGTTTTCCTCATTCTTGGTTCGGCCAAAAAGGAGAACAAGTGTATCTATAAAGCAAGTAATGATACTTGATTGATGTCGAATCAATCCGAAGAAATAAACAAAACCAAACTCAAAGAACAATACCAAATCATGCACCTTGTACATGAATTGTGAGTTGATCCACACGAGATCATAGGGATTAGATGGACGAAACTCCTCCAATCCTTGCACCAAAATCAAGAAACCCCTAGCTCGATTCTCCTCTCCCTCACGGGAAAGCCATATGGGCCGCAACTTGCGATTTTTCTGTTTATTCATCAACTTTAAACTACCTTACATGGGGGGAGTCTACCCCTGAATATATATGATCGGTGAACAGTATGTGTGTGTGAATAGTGTCTGAATCAATGAACAGTGTGCGTATGTGAATAGTGTCTAAAATCAACTCCTATTACAAACTACTACTTTAATTTGGTTTTTGATTCCGAATTTGACCTCCTAGCTGGCTATGAATCCATACTCAAGGCCCATTATTACCTTAGTTCAGATTCTCTAATATTATTTAAAGAAAACAAAATTAAGACATTAAAGGAAAATCAGGATTAAGCCGATCCGAATTGAATTTGGATTGTGGCTTTGAATATGGTTCCAATTCATTCGGAATTGAATGTGGAGTTGGATTCCATCTCAGATTTGAAGCACGCTTGATGTCCTTCTTGGCTTGGCCGAAATCCAACTCTCCTTCCTTTTCTTTGCATGACATTTGATTTATTTCTTCTTGCTAGATTTGGTTTTAGCCAAAAGCAAGCAGTGCCCTTTTCCTCTGCCTACCTCCCTTTTGGTTGCATGAAGAGTTTCTCCCTTTTGCTGCAAATCAATGTCAATTGAAGATCTAGTACAAGATAGCATTTTAGAGTTACTTACCATTGTACTAGATGCACCTAGGGCCTCATCATCCTCCCATTCTTAAAGCAAAACTATCCTCGATTTTAGTATAGTCTTCACACCCTTCTTATTGCTAGCCACAACCATATCACTATTTATTTCTTCATCGGTCTTGGATAACAAAGCATGGAACTCTCCTTTGTGCATAAAAGTGTATCGGATGGACCGTCCTTGACGTGTAGCATTGAAATCAAAATGCCATGGACGTCCCAACAAGATATGTCCAGCATGCATAGGTATCACATCGCACTCCACCTTGTCGATATAGCCATCCATAGTAAGAGGCGCTCTCACCTTATGTGTGATCATAACTTTTTTGACGTCGTTGAGCCACTAAATGTAGTATGGTTTAGGATGCCTCCATGTGGACAATGAGAGTGATTCCACAACATCCGTACCAATCATATTGTTGGAACTCCCGTTATCAATAATCGGCTTACATACCTTCTATTTGATTTTGTAATCAATTTGGAAGATATGATGTCGTTGTCCCTTCCCGGCAATAACGGTGTTATCACTTTGCGCCCTTTGAGTCATCAAGCTAATACCAAGCCCTAGTTCACAAATGATTGGTTCTAGCTTTTCAAATTCATCAGAAGTTTTAAAGTCATCATTTTCACTCTTCATTGCATAGCCTTCATGTGTAAGCAATACCGTCTTTCACATTTGGATAATCCACACATCTTCGTTCAGCGCCTCAAAGAAACCTATCATAGTCGCCTCCACCAACTCTCGCACACTTGTACGAATTATAAGCACTTGCATCTCTTGATAGTACTTTAGCACCTTAAATAAGTCATCGTAGTTTTGTATGCAGCGTCCTTATATAGTATGTCAGCACAAATTGTTCCCACAAAGCTTGCTTCATTGCTTCCCAAGTGTTAGGATGCTCCCCTGCACGATTCAATTGATCCCACCAAATAATAGAGTATTCAGTGAACTCAATTAAAGCAACACGAACCTTCTTCTCTTCGAAGTAGTGTGTTTGTCAAAAAAATTGATTCACTCGCATCTCCCACTCCAAATAAACCTTCGGGTCAGATCTGCCCTCGTACTCCGGTATGGTGATTTTGATTCTCTAGATACTGTCGCCTTCGCGTTCATAACCTCCGTCATGACGTCCTCCATATCTAGCACCTCAATGATCAAAGTAATCACGTCGTGGATGCCTTTGATGTCTCGTGCAGTCATTGAAAATGACCTGCTTCGAATCAGCAATGTAGAGGCCATTTCCATCACGACGTGCAACATATTATGCACAAGCTTAAGGTGGTTGTGGCAGTAGCGGTGCATGGCCTCTTCCCGGCGGTGGTAGCTTGTCCTCCAAGCGATGAATAGCAAGGTTCAAGTTGTCGAAACCATCCATCACACGTCGTTCGTTCGCATTGTGGCGATCGTTTAGCGTGTCTTGCACCCCTTGAATGTGAGCTTTAAGTTGAGTGTGTGTCACCTTCTCACGATGAAAAAAATAGCTGGTAGTAGTATCAAATTGAGCACATACGTCCGGCGATAGTTTATCACTATACATAGGCTCCTCCACCTCCTCAACCGATCCACCATTGCAACCACGTTTGCTATTTCTCAACATGACGATTAATCTAAATTAAACAAGAGAAAAAAAAATTCTTATACCGTGATCAACCATTCTCTTATACCAAGATGATACAGATCAACGTGTGGTTGGTGTGTAATTTGGCCCAATATTTTGTGCTACTTGAATTTCAATCTTGATAGAAGCAAAACCCTAACTTTACTCATTGTTAGTTCAGCCAAAAGGAAGAGCAAGTGTATCTCCAAAGCAAGTAATGATACTTGGTTGATGTTGAATCAATCCAAAGAAAGAAACAAAACAAAACCCAAAGAACAACACCAAATTGTGCACCTTGTACACGGAGTGACGAGTTGATCCACACGAGATCACAGGGATTAGATGGATGAAGCTCCTCCAATCTTTGCACCAAAATCAAGAAAACCCTAGCTTAGTTCTCCACTCTCTCACGGCAAAGCCATATGAGCCACAACTTGTGACTTTTCTGTTTATTCCTCAACTTCAAACTTGCTTACAATGTTGGGAGGGGGTCTACTCCTGAATATATAGGATTAGTGAATAGTAGTACACACATGTGAACAATGTTCAAAAATGGTGAACAGTGCGCGTGTGGACAGTGTGAATCTGTGAACAATATGCGCATGTGAACAATGTCCGAATAGGTGGACAGTGCCCGTGTGTGAACAGTGCTGAAATCAACTCCTATTACAAACCCCTTTAATTTGGTTTTTGATTCTGAAGTTGACCTCCTAGTTGGGTATGAATCCACACCCAAGGCCCGTTGTTACCTTAGTTCGGATTCTCTAAAATTATTTAAAGAAAACAAAATTAAAACATTGAAGGAAAATCAGGATTGAGCCAATCTGAATTGATTCCGGATTGTGGCTTTGAATATGGTTCCAATTCGGAATTGAATGTAGAGTTAGATTCCATTTCGAATTTGAAGCTCGCTTGATCTCCTTGTTGGCTTGGCCGAAATCCAACTCTCGTTCCTTTTCTTTGCATGACATTCCTTTCATTCTTCTTGGCTAGATTTTGTTTTAGCCAAAAGCAAGCAATGCCCTCCTCCTCGGCATACCTCCCACTCCCACTTGGCCATGTGAAGAGTTTCTTCCTTTTGTTGCAAATCAATGTCAATTGAAGATCTAGTACAAGATGGTATTTTAGAGTTACCCACTATTGTACTAGATGCACACAGGGCCTCATCACCATCTACGGACACACACGTGTGTGCGCCCCTAGTGGCGATGCCAGGAATTAGACATAAGGGGGCCAAGCTGAAAAGTTAAAATTTTGTATAGTGAATAACACATACTAATCAGATTAATGTAGGTGGTTTTGAAGGCTTTCGTGAAAATCGGTATTTTGCCTCTCATGTGAGGCATGTTTGCCTCTCTCTAATCCATTTGAAGGCTAATTAAGTAGCCTCGGATGGCCTAGAAGGCTCATCACTACTGTCTTTTTTTTTCGGGTCAGGGATCTAATCCTTGAGTATCAATGTCTCGCGATTATATATAGTGCAATATAGTGGTATGTATCACATAGGAGCTGAATAAGGTACTCTACAAGGCAACAGATACACAAGAAGGGATCTAAAAGTCGTATTAGCACTTGATTTATATATGCATCCATAACATAAGTACATAACATCATTAACGCTATGAAGAATCTAAAACTAAATTACTGATAAAGACAGATAAGCAAGTAGGTTGATTACATAATTGAATTGGTTATTGTACAAAGATAGATTAACACCACCGAGGAGAAGAATAAAAAAAGAGCACTAATGGCATGTTTCGTTGGGTGCCTTAGGGGCATGTCATTAAAGGGGATAATCTAATTATTAAGGACTAAGACTAGTAATCCCACAACCATAGGGGACCAGGCCGTTGCCATCCCCCTTCTCTCCGCCCATGCGTGTCCCTACACATGCCAAGGCCACACACACACCACCATGTGGACATTCACGTGCGGATCATCGACACATACTTCGAATTTATCGAAGTCACATAAGGTCTCACAGAGCGTGGACATATATTCTCCCACTAAACACGCACACGCGTGTGTGTACTCCTAAAATTAATAAACACTAGCACTAATACTGGGACTTGAATCCTAGTGAGTAGAGTGTGCACCCTTCCCACAAGGCATTGATTTGAAAGATAACCTATTGCCATCCACTAATGGATCGAGCTCTTTTACGATACCTGGTTAAGATTTTATAGTACTTCCCCACCAAGTATTAGGTGGTATCACTATTTGTAGTGTAAAATTGTAACACCGACTTATTTTTTTGAAGGGAAAATTTCAAGTTCATCTTTCCAGCATCGCTCTTTCGACCTGCAGATCCCCTTTTCATTCGCACAAGAACAACCCTCGTCCAGTGAAGCAATCCGGTGCACAATCGCATCCATGTTACAGGGGTCATGCAACTGGCATCAAGTACTTCTCATCCATTTTCAAAACATGCAATTCAAGGATCTAGATAGACCTATCCAAATGGGCAGTCTGACTGTCACAACACGGACTCATGCTGACACGGGCCCGATTAGGCGTGGCATGGCCAGCCTAGCTAACTAATCGGGTCGTGTCGTGTCGTCTTAAACTTGTGGGCAGTCTTGACCTGCACAAAGACACCACGACTTATCGGGCCATGCCGCTAAGCTTTGGGCACATTAAGCTCGACGGGTCGGGGTTAGCCAGTGTAGCTCATCTCGGCTCAAATTTTTTTAAAAAAATTCCAGAAAAATGTATAGAATTAAAAAACACAGATTAAAATTATAAAAATGAGTTCTATACCCATAAAAAGAGAAAATATATTAAAAATATAATAAAGATATTTATTAATGTTTACATGGATGTCTCGTTAAAACATCTGCAAAGTAAAAAAAACTCAACATGAGAAAACGTTGGCATAGAAAAAAGAGTACAACCTATAGCTCTGCATACATTCATATTTTAAGTGTCGTTGTCTAGGTACAAATTTTCTAACACGTTCGTCAACTCTGGATTATCTACATAGTGTTGTGCTCGTGCATAAGCTTGTTCCTAGTCTTTCACAGTTAAAAGTACCTCCACCATCTCACTCATGAGACTTGTTCTTCTCTCCTCCAAATTCTTCCAGAAAAACTAAAAGTAAACTCAGAGGAAAACATGGAGACAGGAACAGTTAACACATCACGTGTTAATATGGATAGCACTAGATATGTTACCTTATGGTCATGCCACTATTGCAAAATTTTAAATCCATCTCCTTGGTAATCCACCGTGTTGCTGTCCAGATAGGCGGGTAGTTCCCTACTCCTTAGGTGGGTGATTTGTCTTGCTTCAGAAGGTGTTGTTGTAGAATCAGAATCCCTAGACTTGGAGGAAGAACCTGCAGTCTAGATTTTGCCCCCGCACATACGTCTTCTTACTTGTGGTGGGTGATAATGGAGGTCGTTGTAAGCGAACTCCCTGAAAGTTATGTTCATACTTTTGATAAATTTTGGAAATTTTAGCATGAATATATACAAAATAGTTAGAATAGTCTAGGCCTGTAGCATCACTAAGAAATTGGAGAACATTAGCAAATCATTGAATTTTAGCTCTAGGGTCTAAAATAAATGCAAATGCATATAGGAATGGGATTTCTTTCAGATATTTTAAGTATTTAGTTTGCATAGCAACGATAGCCTCTCGTAAGATTATTTCATAAGCCTTCAAGTGACTAGCAATTTTTGGAATACTATACACAAGTATAGGAGATGTTGGATAATACAGAGTGGATAAAGTAACAATGGAATCATAAAGAAGTTCTAAAAACTGAAGTATCTTCTCAGTAACAAACTAATTATGCTCGATCAATAGTGCACTTCAGTGCTACGATAGTGTGTTTGAATAAAAATAGAAAAAAATACTCTTATTTGGTAAAAGGTTCTTAAGCATCAAGTAAGTAGAGTTCAATTTTACCGGTATGTCCAAACCAAATTGTCTTGGATGTACATCAATTGCCCTGTAGAAGTTTTTATATACTGCTATTCATTGATTAAAATGATTTAAGAAAGATATCACATCGCGAAAAGCTTAAATATACGACTCTAACCTCTTCAAACCGCATTTACTATATGATTAATAATATGACATGCGCATCGTTGATGTAGTAAGAATGATTCAGCGTATGTAGTAAATAATGGAGTGAGAATATCCATTGCCCTAGACTTTGCTGTAGCATTGTCTAAAGTTATTGAAAAAAATATATTTGTAAGACCAAAGTCTTTCATGACTTTGATAATACAGTCCATAATATTATCACCCGTGTGTGCTATATCAATTAGCTTGAACCATATAATTTGTTTTTCTATTTCCCAATTATCATTAACATAATGAGAACTACACTAAGATAATCCTCCCTAGCCCGACCACTCCATATGTCCGAGGTCAAAACCACCGAAAATGTACATGTACTAAATAGTAATTTTAATTTATCACGAAATTCATTATAGTATTTAACTAGATCCCTAGTTATTGTCTTTCTAGAAACGGTAGAAAATCTAGGATTATGCGCAGTCCTTATATAATTTTCAAAATATTTAGACTCCCCAAAGTTTAAAGATAAATCCTCTATAGCAATTAAACGATAAAGAGATTAACGAGCTACCTCAGAACTGTAGTCCCAGCTACGTACCGTACCGTCGAGTTTGTTCTGTAGTTGCGTTTGCCTCATCGCCAATTCTTTCCTTTCTTTATATCTTGCAGCATGTCTAAGCATGTGCCCCGTTCTACCTGAACACTTTGTAGACAATTCGTGTTTACTAATTTTACAAATAGCATATCTTACCTAAACTCCTTGTGCGTCTTGCTTGGTTGTCTTATCGAAATAATCACAAACTCCCGATGTACTCCCAAACTCCTTGTGCGTCGGGTTTGTACTGTAGCTACAAGTGCCTCATCGTCAATAAGGTCGCGTCACTCTCCAGTGTTACTAAACACAGGATCTTCGAAATCAGATTGTGTCAATCAGCAAAGTAGATGCAAAATATAAGACATGTTTGAGATGGGAGACGGATGCAGCATGCTCATGGAGTAGTGCAAAAGTCTCTCTGTATACGGACTCAAAATAAACCAATAGATCCACATACCATTGTCCACCACGGCTTCTATATCAGCGGGCTCCATGCTAGCACTTCCATTCCCTGCACATTGTCTTGCACAGATGGGTGGTGTATCACATGGAGAGAGAAATAGAGAGAGAGGGAGAGGGGCGAGAGAGAGGATACATGGATGGAGATTACGTAGTGGGACTGGTGGTGACAGAGAGGTCCGAGATGTCGGTGGCTATGATATCGGTGATTGGCCTCCATCTGAACCACAGCAGCAGCGGCGGTGCAGAGTGTGGGATTCGGGCGCTCAAATCAGTGTACAGTGAGGGAGCAAATGGCGGCGAGCTGACCAACGCCACTCGACATGGGTCTTGCCTGCACCGGTCCACGGTGGACCTGGCTCATGGCATAGTGTCATGCCACGCTGGCTGGGCCACGCGGGCAGCCACGCAAGCGGAGGTGGCACCTATGTGGCGAGGAGGTGGCGGCCACATCGGCGCTATTGCACGGCGGCAGTTCGGGCGTGAGGGCTCACCGGTGCTACGCGCTGCGGCTAGCCTCGGCGAGGGCACCGAGAGGGAGAGGGAGGCGAGTGGATTCCAGAACGCATGATTTTGGCATCGATGCACAAGGTGGTGGCCGGCGGTGAGCAGAGGAAGTGGCGGTGGCGACAGTCGAAGGTGGCAATGTGGGTCCAGTGTCGGACCGGCGGAGTGAGTGCGCGCACAAGGTGCCCCACAACGGCGCGAAGCCGTCTGGGGGAATAGAGGTGGCGGAGGACCCTTGTCGGTGGCACAATCACTGGTGGAAGGAGCTCTAGTCGGCGTGGCCAAACCTAAAAATACAGTGAATTAACGGCGAGAGAGAGGGAGAGAGAAGGGGGAAAGAAGGAGGAGGTTGAGGGGCTCCGGGGGCTTCCTTTTATAGAGGCCGAGGGGGGAGCAGAGAGGCGGTTCAGCGGATGGGGGCGCGTGGAGAGCTTCTGGCGCTGGTGTAATATCCTATTTAATTAAATAAATAATTAAGGGATTAGAAGAGGTATTTAAGAGTGAAATTTCAGAATTTAGAGCGTTTAGGAGAATAGTGGGTCGCCGGCCCATAGCCCAAGTGGGGGAGCCCAACCTAAGAGGGAGGGGGACAAAACCCTAGCACTACTACAGTACCACCGCCCTGGTACTCTAGTGCTGCCGCACTATAGCACATGGGGATACTGTAGCAATTCCCCCTAACTGTTATGCCAAGAGGAGAAAGGGAGGAGAGGAAGGAAGAAGAAGAGAGCAAAAGGAAGAGAGGAGAAGGAGGAGGAGAGGAGCACCTCGCGGGGGTTTCAGCGAGCTCACATGCGTCTTCTAGGGTAATAATTCACCTCCTCGTTGTTTAAGTTCCATTAGATCAATGGTAGTTGTCGTTTAGCGAATCGTCACTACTGCTGTGTTTGGGATCAGTATCTGCACCCCGTTTGTTCATCACTTTCGTCTAGTTACATGCAGAATTGGAGGTTAGGGTCTCCTAGAGATTTGTGGGGTTTGTTCTCGGCTTTCCATAGAGTCTGATATCACCCAATTTGGAGTTGTAGTTTGGGAGATACGATAGTTTCTTTACTGTTTTGCAGAAATCCTGACGAGATTACATCAGTTGTATTGTTTAATAGATAGGGTTTTGATAATGGCCGATTCAAGGAGGTCTCCCAACACAACTTTCGTATAAATTCTATTAGATTTCCAGATTGATAAAGATCATGAATTTTGGTTTAGCCATTTGAAAGATATAGATTTTCTTGTATTGCTGTTCCTTTAGTCTGTCAGATGACATTTTCAGGTGAGTCTTGGACTCATTCTTGCTCTATTGTTGTTTTTAGGTGACCATTGATGACGTTTGACTCGGGAAGGGCTAGCGCACTTGGAATCATATACTACACCCAATTAGTTGATTCTTTGGACATGGGAAACTTTTAGTACAATATGATGATTTATATATAGGACATGATGGTATTGAATAACCTTAGATGTTTGGTTTACCTTAATCTTGATTTCTTATCTTGCTATGCTTCCAGGACTAAATTATCTATGATTGTCACAATATTATGCTTGTGTTATTGTGACCTATGGATGGGTTTTATCGTTGATATGCTTACTATAATTTTATAGTAAGTTGATGTAAATTAAATAGTTAGAGTAGTTTAGCGGCATTCTAGGCTTAATGTTGGGCTGGGCTGTTATAGCCGGGCATGGCGCGGCGCGGGATTCGCGGAGAGGAGAGTAGAGCGACAGGATGGGGGTGATAGCGGCAAGACAGGGCATTCGATGCCCTGTTGACGAGGCAACCCTGCGAGGCATGGGCAGCAATGAGTGGTGACGAAGGAGGCGGTGGCGCTGTCGCGGTGTGGGATGGGGCGCCAACGGAGGAAGATGAGCAGGGGTGGAGGCCGATAGGTAGGGCCCACCTGTCGGTGAGGGCGAGCCCGAACGGGCCAAGGAGCTGGGTCGCAGGAGGGAAAAAGGGAAAGCGGCCCGGAAGGATTCGGCCCAAAAGGGAAAAGAGGATTAAATAGATTTTTTATTTAAGAAATACAAGAAATTGAAAAGGCTTTTTAGAAAATAGTAATTAAAGTCCAAAAATTCAAGAAAAACACACAGAAATTACTTGAATTATTTGGAACTTAATAAAATTATTTATAACTTTAATTTGTCTTTTAATTTTTCAAAAAAAATTATTTTCATTTTTAGGAAAAAGAAAAAAACTTTTAAAATTCCAGAAAATACAAGAAAATACTTAAAATAATATTTTTGGCTTTAAATACCATAAAACCCAAGAAATTCAAATAAACCAAATTTGAGTTAATTAAAGTTTGATTAACTCATGTTAAATTATTTTTATTTTCTAAAATTTCAAGTTTAAGCTTTATTAATCCAATAAAATCGAATGGTTAATTTTAATTTAAAAAATTTCAAAAAGCCTCGGAAATCGGGATGTTACAAACCTACCTCCTTAAGGGAATCTCGACCCCGAAATTCAGACATGGTCAGCAAAAAGGTGGGGATATTCTGTTTTGATATCTTCTTCGCGTTCGAGGTGGCTTCTTCTTCTGAGTGGTTACTCCATTGGACTTTGTACGAACGGATGATCTTGCTTCTGGTAACGCGCTCTGTGATATCAAGTGTCTTGATTGGCTGCTCCATATAGGTGAGATCCTCTTAAAGATCGATGCTCTCAAGCGGTGTTTGCTCTGTTGGAACTCGAAGACACTTCTTCAGTTGTGACACGTGGAAGAAGTCATGAACTGCAAATAAAGATATTGGTAGCTCTAACTGGTAGGCGACTTCACCCTCCTTTCCAAAATCTTTTACGGTCCAACGAATCTTGGCGCGAGTTTTCCTTTAATCTGGAATCTTCGTATTCCCCTGAATGGAGTTACTCGGAGATAGACGAAGTCTCCTGTCTTAAAGGACAATTCTCTACGACGGTTGCCAGCATAACTTTTTTGTCGGGATTGAGCCACTCTCAATCGTTATCTTACCATTCTTACTTTACTTTCAGCATTCTTTATCAATTTAGGCCCAAAGAACTGATGTTCTCTAACGTGATCCTAAAGGAGAGGGGTTCTATATTGTCTACCATACAATGCTTTAAATGGGGACATTTGCAAGCTGGCTTGATAGCTGTTGTTGTACAATAATTCTGCATAAGGAAGATTCTGATCCCAACTCTTCCCGTAGTCTATAGTACAAGCTCGAAACATGCCTTCCAAAATCTGATTTACTCGTTCCGTCTGTCCATCTGTTTGGGGATGATATGCTGTACTGAAGTTGAGTCTTGTCTCCAAGGCTTCATGCAGGCTCTTCCAAAATCTAGACGTGAATTGTGATCCTCTATCGGACACTATCCTTTTGGGTACTCCATGTAGACAGACGATCCTGGTCATGTACAACTCTGCTAATTTATTGCTTCTGTAAGTGGACTTGACTGGTATAAAGTGTGTCACTTTAGTTAATCGGTCAATCACAGCCCAGATGGAATCTTACCCCGATTGGGTCCTAGGCATTCTAGTGATAAAGTCCATGCCGATTTGTTCCCACTTCCACTCGGGAATTGGTAAAGCCTACAACAATCCAGCTGGCCTTTGATGTTCTACCTTGACCCTTTGGCATACATCGCATTGTACAACGAACTCAGCAATCTCTCGCTTCATACTGACCCACAAATATTTTCCTTCAGATCCTGGTACATCTTGGTACTTCCTGGATGAATTGTAACACCCTGACTATAAGGAAGTCAAGATGTCACCTACAATCACTAGTCTTTAGGAGATTCACAACAATAAGTATTACTAGAATTGGCGTACCACAAGGATATACGTGAACAGGAAATCATCAACAGTTTTGACGAGGATCTAATAATCCTCATTTTATCTTTTATCTATAATTCTTATTATGGGTAAATATGATGTCACATAGTCCCCAGAAGTACCCCTTATATCTATAAGGGAGAGGTCTAACAAGTGATTGTAAGTTCTTCTACAATCACCCCTATAGTCGTAAGTCTTGCTACGACTATATCATGGTAGTAAGTCTTTTTACGACCACTACATGGTCGTAAGTCTTTCCACGACCACTACATAGTCGTAAGTCCTTCTACGATTACACCGTCGTAAGTTCTTCTACGACTGTGTAAACTACGACCACCTTATAATCAAACCTACGGTGAGTGGGTCCAATTGATTAAGGAATCGAACGGTCTACACGCACTATTATTCCGCGATTAATGGTGTGTAAATACCCCATTATCTCTCGAAGATAATTGCGGACGGCGTGAAGAAGCCGGCGCCGTAATTACTTGCCATCATGCGTCCGCACTGATTAATTAGGCGCATCTCCCGCAGACAAAACGGCTACTTCTTCACTACTATATAAGGGCATCAATCGGAGGAATGGAGGGAGGGCGACGGCAAACAAGGGCTAGTCAAGTAGAAACATAAGCACTATTCTCGTAAGAGTTTTAGTCCTTTGTTGGATCATCAAGAATACCATACACACAGATTAGGTTATTATTCTCTCCGAGAAGGCCCGAACTGCCTAAACATCCCGTGTCAATCCACTCTGCGTGATCTCATCCTTAGAGACCCCGAATCAAATAATCTTTACGTAAGATCGGTTCTAATACACCGGCGAGTTGGCGCCGACCGGGGAGCTTCCGTAATCTCTTGTCAACATACTCTTTTTTCCAATCTCATGCAAGCATGGCAGGAGAATGGAACGAGGAGAACTGGTTCGACTTGGCGATCTGTGCACGTCGACATGGATGCCGGTTTCGACTACGAGCCGAGTGATGCATCCGCCGATGGTGATGTTGCCTCCGGAGATTATTCTCCGTGAAACCATCCCATCAATGGAGTTGAGGAGGATCCTTATCCCCACAACGATACGCCCAACAGAGGAGCCAATTCCTCCAAGGACAAGGGTCAATCCGACCGAACCGCACCCGGAGGACTCACGACACAATGAGAGTTTTTCCTCTAAGTGTCCAAGTTCCCTTAAGGCGGTCCGACTGGTGAGACAAGTCCCGAAGCCACCATTCCAGACTCCACCAAGATCTTGTGATCCTATCTCTCGTGGTAACTCCGAGAGATAGTGGGATCAAGCATGCTTTTCCTATTTAATCACGACCGCCTCCGCAGATCTCATTTGCGGATGGAGACATTATAACCCGAGTTCCCCACCGGAGGGA
The DNA here is from genome assembly GCA_036346395.1 of Hsuehochloa calcarea. Taxonomy (NCBI): domain Eukaryota; kingdom Viridiplantae; phylum Streptophyta; class Magnoliopsida; order Poales; family Poaceae; genus Hsuehochloa; species Hsuehochloa calcarea. The sequence continues at coordinate 15,993,727 of CM070603.1, forward strand.
TTACTCCAAGTCGCCAGATGGTGTCTCTCGAGCACTCCTCAAGCGGGAGGCCTCAAGCGCAGTGAGAATCATCAACGGGAGGTCTTCGCCCTTCCTCAAATCGAGTCAACCTCATGGAGGACGAAATGAGAACCCTCCCGAAGATCACGACTGCGCCTCCTCGTAGTAATGGCAAGGGAACCACCGCGACAGAGAGAACCAACACTGATGAACGCGAGAAATCCTCGACATTCTCGTGACTCCACCGAGAAGGCCTCAAAGATCCGACGGGAGGATTTTGAGGTCATCCAAGAAAGAAAATTGCAGCCTGTAAGAACTGCCGGGCGCATTCAATATCGATCCACAGGAGGTACAAGAACTCCGAACATCAACGACTTGCTTGAGAATCCCAATCAAGAGCTTGCTCGAACGCCAGATACGATCTCTTTCTTGAGGAGATTGCGCAAAGGCTTCAATCGTGATGACAAGACCGAAGTACCTCGTCAACAACATTCGTAGTCGTAGTAATGCGACTTCTTCACTACTATCCAATCGAATATTTCTCACGAGGAATCGACACGGTCATAAGTCACATCGATCTCCTATTCGAGAAATACTTTTCGATCGGCCGATGATCAAGTAGCCCTCCGAGGAGGTGATCAATCACTACTCCGCAAAGAAATTCTAACGGTGGATTACGAGAGTATTCCTCAAGAACCGAGACCTACAATGTAACAGTCACCTGTTGTCGGGTATCGTCAGATACGATCACTGGCGACATTAACCCTTCTTTTCTACAAAGAAGGCGTCAAGAAGTAATTACTGGATGCCGCATTTTCGCCGACCTTCGAAAGCATTGCCACCTCATTTTCGACCGCTGAACATGGAAAAATTTGATGGATCTCAAAATCCCATCGAAGTTTCTTCAGATCTATACAACACCGTCCGAAAGCGGCGGGAGGAGGAGAGCACGTAATGGCGAATTACCTTCCAATCGTGCTCGAAGGATCCGCTCGATCGTGGTTATTAAACCAACCACTCGAGTCGATCTACTCTTGGCAACACCTCTGTGATCTTCTACAGGCAAATTTCCAAGGCACATACAACCGCCCTGGAAAGGAAGACGACTTGCACCGGATCAAACAGAACAACAACGAGACTTTGCGCCAATTCATCAAACGCTTTAGTCGTTCGTAACTCAATTCGGAAATTTCGACTCCTCCGTGATCGGGGCTTTTAAGCAAGGAGTCCGTAGTAGAAGAATAACAGAGGATATTGCTTTAAATCCTCCCAACACCGCTGTTGAGCTCTTTGAGATGGCCGATCGATATGCAATCGCTTCGAGGCGTCAATGAGTGGAATAACACTATCGATCGAGAAACACACGCTCTTCGAGAGCCAGGTGAGGTTGGTAAGGACAAAAAAGCAAAAAAGTCCAAGAAGAAAATAAAAAGTCAAAAGCCACAAACTAGTGGTTTCAAGGAGGTTTTGGCCGAAAAGATAGAGAGCCCCAAACCACCAAGTCAAACCCGATCAAGGCAAAGGTAAGCGCTCGATCGTAGGAACGACAAACCAAGATGGTGTCCTTTTCATAAAAGGAAGGACATGACCTTCAGAATCGCCGAAGTTTTCCAAAGAAAGCTCGAGGACTACTACAACAAGAAAGCACCGCCCCTACTCTCGAAAGGGGTAGGACATACGAGTGGTCAAGTCGCCGATGATGAGGAGATGCCATTCCAAGATCCGCACCATACCGTTGAGCATATCTATGGAGGATCATCGACATACGACTCCAAACGACAACTTAAAGTCACGGACGAGAGGTAAATTCAATACATACTCCTCTTGTCAATAAATTACCAAAGTGGTGGAAGTTACCATCTCTTTTGAGAAGGACGATTGTCCGATCACTATGAGTCGATCAGTCGGTTTCGATTGAATGAACCCACCATCAACAACCGTCGGGTCAATCGAGTGTTAGTTGATGGTGGTAGTTCTTGAACATATTATTTACCAAAGCCCGGATGAGATGCAAGTGCCGGGACAAAGGTAAGGCGCAGACGATATTCCTTCCATGGAATCGCACGGGTCTTCGCCAAACCCATTGGCCAAGTTTCTCTTCCTTTAACATTTGGCTCGCCAAGTAATTTCGTGACGTAGAAAGTCTCCTTTGATGTGGTCGATTTCGATATCAAGATATAATGCCATACTCGACGACCAACTTTGGCAAAATTCTTAATGGCTACTCATTATGGGTATCAATGTCTTAAGATGCCAGTCCCAAAGGAGTGATCACAATTCAATGTGACAAAAGATGGCGATAGTCATGATCACGATCCTCGAGATGGTTGGTCAAATACCAACTCGAGAAGAAAGTCACCGACTAGCAAGTCGGCCTTCAAAGCTGCACCAAAGCCGAACGACCAAGTCAAAGAGGTTCCTCCGACGCAGAAACCCTCAAGATCGCTCGCATTGGGAGACTTCCGATCCCAAATAGGAAGACGCCTCATTACCTTCCTCCGAGCTAACGCAGATGTCTTCGCGTGGCAAGCATCCGACATGCCCGAGTCCCTGTGGAGGTGATCGAGCACAAAGCTAGCTTTACTACCGATAAAGTACCGTAAAACAAAAATTACGAGATTTGCCCTGATCGACGAGATGCTATTAAATCGAATTGATAAGCTACTTAAGCGTGCTTTATAAGAGAAGTCAATCACCCGTAGTGGTTGGCTAACCTCAGAATGGTCAAAAGTCAAACGGCAAATGGCGATATGTGCGTGACTTTACCGATCTTAATAAAGCTTGTCCAAAAGATGATTTCCTTTACCTCGTATTGATCACCGGTTGATTCTATCGGGTTGTGAAATATTGAGTTTTTAGATGCATATTCGATATCACCGGATCAATATGTGTCTAAACGATGAAGAAAAGACCGCATTCATTACTCCATTTGGTACCTTTGTTATATCAAAATGCCATTTGGTCTAAAGAATGCCGGTGCTTCTTTTCAACGCTTAATGCAATCGACTTTTCATCTCAATTAGGCCGAATTTGGAAGCCTATGTTGATGACCTAGTCGTAAAAGCATTAAGAGACTTAATCATATCAGCGACCTACAAGAAACATTCGACAACCTCGAAAGCACCATTTAAAACTTAATCCGAGAAGTGTGTGTTTGGAATTTCTTCAGAAAATTGCTTGGATTCCTAGTATCCGAACGAGGAATCAAGCAAATCTGAAAAAATAAAGCCATCCTCCGGATGCGACCTCCAAACACAAAAAGGAAGTCCGAAACTCACTTGGGTGCATGGCGGCTTTAAGTCGTTTCATCGCACGACTAGGAGAAAAGGACTACCTTTCTTTAAACTTCTCGGAGACATGAAGGTTTTGAGTGGTCGAACGAGGCAAACATTGCCTTTGAGGATGTCAAGAGGTATCTTCGAGTGCTCTGATGCTCGTTTCTCCAAAGCCGTAAGAGACGCTCTTAATTTACCTAGCCGCCACGCCACGGCAAAGAAAGCGCGAGATCGTCGAGAACGTGAAAACGCATAACGACCGGTTTACTACGTAGCGAAGTTTTACACGGCCTAAGGAGCGCACCCTCGTGTCCAAAACTTCGTATGCCCTCCTCATGTCTTCGAGGAAACTACGGCATTATTTTCAGCGCACAAAATAGTCAGGCTGTCCGAGTTTCCTTTGGGAGCAATCCTCCATAATAAGGAAACAATGGACGCATGGCAAAATGGTCATCGAACTTGGGGAGTTCGACCTCCATTTCGTGTCCCGAACGCCATAAAATCCCGATCTTGGCGCACTTTGTCGCCGAATGGACAAATCCTGAACCTGTTCAGGATCCCCAGTACGATTCCCACGAACAGTGGATGATGTACTTTGACGGGTCACTTACTTTAAGTGGCTCGGGGGCTGGGGTGGTCCTGGTATCTCCTACCGGAGAAACCTTAAAGTATGCCATACAATTAAACTTTCGTGCCACTAACAATGTGGCGAGAATCAAGGTTTGCTAGGCGGCATACGAGTGCGAAGCACTCTCGATTCGTCGACTACTCGTGAGAGGAGACTCTCAACTAGTCGTGAATCAAATTGGGAAAGAGTACCAGTGCTCTAACTCAACAATGGCTCGGTACTTATCAGAAGTACGTAAGCTAGAAAAACATTTTTTAGGTTTCGAGGTACAATTTATCCCTCGAAAGGATAATTTCTCATGCACCAACTTGCTCGGATGGCTTCTTCCCGATCCATAATACCAAAAGGAGTTTTCTTGGAGCAACTCTAAAACCGCCTCTCGTCGAAGAACCGGAGACACCTCCTCTTGAGATGGCCTCATTAGATTACGAGGATACCGGATGACTCCCATCTACGAGTATCTTTGCAAGGGTTCCGACCAAGATGATCTTGAGGCGCATCGATTATCCCAAAAGCCAAAATGTATACTTTGGTTGAAGGAGTCCTCTATAAGCGAGGAACCCAAGGGATACTCATGCGATGCATTCCATAAAACGAAGGAATAACACTCCTTCACGATATACACATGGCATTTGTGGGGCGATGCTTCCTGAGAACATTAGTTGGTAAAGCCTTTCGACAAGGTTTTTATGGCCTACACCGCACGCGATGCTAAAGAGGTGGTTAAAAGTGTGTCCAGTACAATTTCATGGTAGATGATACACCAACCAAATTTCAAGCATTACAAACAATACCTCTTTCTTGGCCTTTTGCACTGGGGCTCGATATCCTAGGACCGTTTCCCAAAGCTCCAGGAGGTTTCAATTCCTTTTGTGGCTATTGACACGCTCACAAAATGGATCAAGTCAACTCAGAATCGGGATAACAACGGAAGCAAAGAAAGGTTCATGATGAGAAGCGTAATTAGTCGATTTGGAGTACCAAGTCGGATAATTACGCATAATGGTAAACACTTAGCAAGTGCAAAATTTCGTGAATTTTATGACGAGTTGGGTACCAAGTTATGCTATGCTTTGCACATCCCCAAAGTAATGGGGCGTTGAACGTGCAAACGCCAAATAATGCGAGGAATTAAAACTCGAGTCTTCGACCACTTGTTAAGCGCTCGGGGCTTGGGTACAAGAATTACCTTCCATATTATGGGCGATTCAGACAACCACAAGTCGAGCAACAGAGAAACACCATTTTTCTAGTGTTCGAGCCGGCCATGCTTCCTCCGGAGCTAAAATTGGGTCGACACGAGTTGAAACCTTCAACAACTCGGACAGAACAACTTCGAGCGGATGACATTAACCTACTCAAGAGAGGAGAAACCTAGCCTTAATTCGCTCGCGGCCTACCAACAAGCCCTCGCAGATACTATGATCGTAAGGTCCAACCTCGCACCTTTGTCAGAGGTGACTTGGTATTGAGGCTCGCCAATCCAAGTCTAACCTGAATAAACTTTCCCTAAATGGGAAGGTCCTTACACGCTGGTCGAAGTAACTCCGGCACTGTGAATTCAGACGACTAGCAATGGAAGATGGACAGTTCTCTCAAACTCTTGGAACATCGACCGCCATTCGCAAATTCTATGTGTGACCGATTTTCTCAAGCAATAAAAGTCCAGTTCTTTCTACCTCTTTTGCCTTATTTTCGAGTAGTGCTTTTTAATCTTTCGACTATGATATGAAAACACCCGCTTTCTTTTACACCGGCCGTAAAAGCGAGAAACGCTATCCGACGAAACTTCTCCTCTCTGCATGTGGTTCTCGCCACTAGAAGGAATTTCCAAGCATTTACTCGTTACTCATTTTCACACCAAGACAAAGAGCCCTGGTTTCTATCTAGTCGAAATGTTCTCAAAGCCAACTCTCTCAATCTTAGTCTATTTTTTCACTAATTCAAAAATAATCTAAGTAGAGTACACTTTCTTACATTTGTTCGACCACCTTTGATGTACTCGATTTGTTTTAATCGGGTCGAAGGAAGAGACACACCTAGTTGAAGTCTTTCCTCTCGCATGTGGTCCCGCCACTAGAAGGAAACTTCCTAGCGCCGCTCGCCTCCTACTTTTGCTATCGGAAAAGACTTATCAAGTCCACCAAAAAGGACGAACGAATTACTAAAGTCCTCTAAGACGCCTGTTTAACTCAAGTTGTCGTTCTTGGTTCGATTAAACTAGTCTAAATGAAAACATCACCTAGTCGAAGCCTTTCCTTTCTCGCACGTGGTCCCGCCCACTAGAAGGAACTTCCTAGTGTCGAGTCGCTTTTACTCTTTCGACCGATGGCTTGACAACCGTAATAAAAGCTATAAGTTAAATAAACCTCTCTTTGTTTTCGTAAAACCGTTTAAACACTATTTGTTTAGATTGTCTAAACAATCTAAACAAATAGCTCGGGGCTAGGATAAAGTTATTAATTTGACTTCAATTCTTAGTCTTTCATTCGCTTATTATCTTTTGAGTTATTAACTACTCGACAAGATGATTTTCGTGAAATAAGGCGGATCATATATTACTCATCAACAAAATTGTCCGCTTTACAAAGTAGTTACAAGATTACTCAAGGGGAGAGCCTAGCCGCATTTCCTCCGCCACCTTTTGCCAATCGATCGCATTTCCACAATCGCACGACTTGCCTCGATTCGAGTAAATAAGTCTCGCTTCGATTGGTTTAACATTAGGCGGGATCTTGAGCTTTAAGTTTCGCCAAAGCGTAACTTACGAAGCAGCCTTCGATCGCCTCCTTATTGATTCAACGATTAGCCTTCAGAGTGGTCACCATTTCTTGCAATTTTCCGACTTGTTCTCCAATAGTACTTGTGTGAGCAACTATAGTATCTTCTCGAGGAGTTTTCCCTCGAATGTAGCTCACTAAGCACATTGTTCAGAGAGTGATGTTGCCTTGAAGACTAGTCTTCATCGACTCCATCTCTGTTGGGTACAAGTCGAAGCCTCGCAAGCTTTTGTTCTCGACCACTTGTTCTGAAAAGAATAATACCGGTCAAACAAAAATACTTCTAGAGGAACATAACACAAAGATATTTGTAGGTAAAAGCATTTCTTACCTACTAATTGAGAATCCAATTTCTTGACCTCTTCGCGATGGAAAGCAACAGCTTTGAGATGCTTTGCTCCCACGCCTCGATGTCCTCAGATTCATCTTAGCAATGCGGACGGACTCATTGCAGATCAAGGTCTTTGCTTGGATTTCAGCCTCAAGGATTCTCAATTGGGCAGCAATTTCTGAACAAGGAATTGACATTAAAAAAGGGAAAACACTCAAAAAGGACAACAGGTAAAGAGTTACTTACCTGTGACTTGAGTTCTCAGAACCTCAAGTTCTTGATCCTTATCCTTGGTAATGCGGGAAAACTCCTGAATGACCAAAGATTTGTCTCCAACTTCAGTCCGGAGCTTCTTCATCTCATTTTCTTTATCTGAAGAAGAAATGAGAGTTAGGTAAAGGTTAAAACTCAAAAGCAGTCTTAAGTTCAAGACTTCATCGCTTATTTTTTCCCGCAATTTCTTAGATGCAGAGACAACCTCTCAAGTCTTTCCGAGAGGGTTAATACTTCATTCCTTAGCCTCCTCGACTCCTCTTTTTCATAGTCGAGCCGAGTCGGCTAAGGTCTTTGAATCACCGCTTAACCTACAAAGGACAGAGATGGAGATAAAAATCACCAATGGTTATAAATACTTCTACAACCACCGACCTAGTCGTAAGTTTTTCTCGCGACTACGAATGGTTGTAAGTCTTTTGACCACTATCCGGGTCGTAAGTAGTCGTAAGCTTTTACGACTAATACTTTGTCATGAGTTTCTTCCATGACTATTCTCATAAAGCATTATACGAGTATTTAAGTTTAAAACAACTATGAATGATAAGTGACTTACCACCTCTCTCGCCTCACAGAGTAGTTCTTTCTCCTGCCTTAGTTTAAAAGTTGTCGATGATACTCACCGACAACAAAGAATTTGCTCCGAGCTTTCGCAAAAAGAAAACAAGAAGAAAGGAAGAAAAGCCATGATATAAGTATTCAAGATACTTACATTCATAGTCGCCCTAGCAAACGTTGAATATACAAAGTTCGGGTGTCTGCGACTTATCTATCCTCGCAACTTTGTCCCACCACACCTTCTCAAGGCGCTGTTATCAAAAGTATTCTCCATATTGGGAATATCTTTGGGATGGGGACTCGGTCACGAGATCATGAAGGTAAGACCCTACGACGGAGGCAGGACTAAAGAAGTCACCACGTAAGTGAAATTTTCTCCTTCATTTCAGAATTTCTCTTTGGGTAGGGAAGGAACGCCCTACATTTTCCTTCCTGCAGTGGTGCGCAGTCGCTCACCACCTTGACCAGAGGCTTCCACAATGCCTCTGTTGTTTCTACGACATCGTGAATGTAGTAGCCACCTCAACAAGAATGGCCGCTACCTCAAGAGTCGTAGCTACAATTTCAGCAGTGTGAGAGTCACTGGGAGTCTCGACTTCATCGCCACACGGGCCAAGGGTGATGCTTCACCACCTCCATTGCTACCTCCCAATGAGTCAAGGGATGGCAATGGACTTCTCGTGAAGCATTCCCGGGCCAAGGAGTCTGACAAATAAAGAAAAGCAAATCAAAGTTGTGAAAAAGAAAAAGGTAAATGTCGTTCTTACACTTTAGTACATTTCACATACCTCGCACTCGGTCTTAACCAGAATTTTGGAGCAATCCTCCCAACGGAGGACCTCTTCTTCTCCACGACCACGCCCGTCGAGGTTCAATAATTGGCTCATTTCACGACCACGCCCGTCGTAGAATTGGAACAGGACCGTGGCTCTAGTTCTCGATCCTCTGGATGGACGAGATCGGCCTCGACCATTCCGTAGCGAAGATCGCCTCACCGTAGGTTGTCCGATGCCGCATCCTCCTTCATAAAGACATAAAATCTTTCCGTTCTCCTTTCTAGTTGCTTAATAAAACTAGGAGTGGCACCGATCGCGAAAGATTCCGTGTCATAATAGAAGGGTACCTTAGCCTTGCGAGGTTTGCGCTTAAGAGGTTCAACCGCTTCAACCTCCCGGCCGGACGGTCGCGACCTCGGCTTCAGATACAACTACGGTGCGCAGTCTTGTAGAGGGTCCGGTCGAAAGACCAGAGCTCGAGCTTGCTCCCCTTGTCGTGATTTTACAAGTCGACGCCTCTTCGAGGAGGAGCGAGCCTTTGTCTTTCGACAACCCAGCACTAATAGTCATCGAACGACTTCTTCGTCGTCTCCGACGATTTTCCATGCCTACTTTACGTAAAGCAAAACGTAAAAGAAGAATCACTAATTAGTCGTAAGTTTTTCTACGACTAGTTCTAAGTCGTAAGTTCTTCTCGACTTTTTATTGATTGTAAGATATTCTACGATCACCATTAGTCGTAAGTATCTCCTACGACTATAAAGTCCTAAAGAAGAATCAGATTTGATTACCTTTAGGCGCTCCATCTTTTCATCTGCGGACAAAACCGCAATGACTTGAGGAACCGCCTCGGAGTGATTTGAGACTTCTCACAAATGAGTCTGACTCTGGAGTCAACCTCAGCCTGTGAAAGATCTGTGTAAACAGATAAAAATATTAGACAAGGTTGAGAAAGACCAAACGGAGAGCTAAGTCGACAATTACTTACCCTCCTCATAGTCTCTCGTGGGTCTCCTCTTCCCGAGTACCTCCACATAGGAGATGCTCGCTTCTTCAGAGGACTAATTCGGCGGTGATGAAATCCTTCACCACATGCCATCCGTCACCCTTCTTCCTTCAAGTCCTTAATAGCTTGAATATAAGGGCTAATCCGGCTGATATCTTCAGGGGTTGAGTCCCATGAAGATTTCTTTTCGGCAGCCTTCCCCTCAAAAGAAAGGCTGTCTTCAGAGGTGACCTTCCAGTAGAACCACCTCTTCCTCCAGCCCGGCCACGAAGACCGGGTGAAACTCTGAATGTACTCCTTCGACTTCGAGTCGTGGAGCTTGATCACATGACTTAAGCAATTCGGCTTGTCGAGCCATCCCATAATAATATTGGAACAAATCGAGATCCGCCTAATCCCTGTGTATGCCTCGCATGCATACACGAACACACTCAACATGGTAATGGAATTGGGACCTAAGTTCACCAGTTCCACCCCAAAGTGTTCGAGTACTACTGTAAGAAAGGGGTGGGCAGGTAATCGAAGGCCGCACTCACAATACGCTTGGAAGACGGGGATTTGCCCATTTTCCCGATGGCCATCTTTGCCCGATAGCCGAATCCACTTCACCGAGCCTTCTCGATCTTCCCAAGATCGACCAAGATCTTGATCTTAGCGCATCCATCTCCGATTCCTCCCATTCAAACTCTCTTAGCCATTTCGCCTAAGCAAGAAGTTTTTGATTGGGTTGGCGGAGAAGATGAAACCTAGTCGAGGACGGAGAAAGCAAGAGCTCAAGAACAATGGAGTGATTTGGGGAAAAGTAAAACCCAAGTCTACCTCCCGTAAGTTTTTATAATCAAGAAGATCTCCGCCGCCGAAACCGCCTCGCCTATAGGTCTCAGGAGTTGGTTGTACCGCTGGAACCGCTTCATCTGACAAGTCTGTGAGAGCCGATTGCAATTCCCTGATGGTCCGCCGAGAAAAATTAGGTGCGTATTGTCACCCCCTGCACGAAATTACATTCTTGACCAAGTATTTCTGGTCGAAAGAAGTATCAATCGGAAGGGCTTTTTCTCCGATTCCCCTACTACGACCACCGACGGTCGTCAGGGTTTTACGACTTTTGATAGTCGTAAGCAATCTTCACGATTGCAATCGCCGAACCGCCTCATCAACAGATCTGTAGAGATTGTTTGCAATTCCCAGCATATCATTGGGAAAGTTAGGTTCGTTTTATCACCTCCAAGTAAAATTACTTTCTTGACCAAATCTTTCTGGTCAAAGGAAGTATCAATCGGAAGAGTTTTTCCTTCGACTATCTTTCTACGACATGTTCATGGTCGTAAGTCCATTTACGAAGCCTTTACCAAGTAAGTTACTTTCACTTGAAGTCGGGGGCTAGATGACGAGGATCTAATAATCCTCATTTTATCTTTTATCTATAATTTTATTATGGGTAAATATGATGTCACATAGTCCCCGTATACCCCTTATATCTATAAGGGAGAGGTCTAACAAGTGATTGTAAGTTCTTCTACAATCACCCCTATAGTCGTAAGTCTTGCTACGACTATATCATGGTAGTAAGTCTTTTTACGACCACTACATGGTCGTAAGTCTTTCCACGACCACTACATAGTCGTAAGTCCTTCTACGATCGCTACCGGTCGTAAGTTCTTCTACGACCGTGTAAACTACGACCACCTTATAATCAAACCTACGCGAGTGGGTCCAATTGATTAAGGAATCCGAACGGTCTACACGCACTATTATTCCGCCATTAATGGTGTGTAAATACCCCATTATCTCTGGAAGATAATTGCCAGACGGCGTGAAGAAGCCGAGGCGCCGGTAATTACTGCCATCATGCGTCCGTTACCAGATTAATTAGGCGCATCTCCCGCAGGACAAAACGGCTACTTCTTCACTACTATATAAGGGCATCAATCAGAGGAATGGAGGGAGGACGACGGCAAACAAGGGCTAGTCAAGTAGAAACATAAGCACTATTCCTCGTAAGAGTTTTAGTCCTTTCTTTGGATCATCAAGAATACCATACACACAGGATTAGGGTTATTATTCTCTCCGGAGAAGGCCTGAACCTGTCTAAACATCCCGTGTCAATCCACTCTGCGTGATCTCATCCTTAGGAGACCCCCCGAATCAAATAATCTTTACGTAAGATCGGTTCTAATACACCGACAAGTTTAATCAACGGATTGGAAATAAACATTTCAGGGAGATATGGTAAATACGGCCATGTTGGCTTATTACAATTCAACGCAGAGTATAAATAGAAGACAAAAGTAAGTTCTCAAATGTTTTGAATTATGGTAGTGAGTGCATCGTGTTGATCTACCCTCCATGAAACCGATCTTCCTTGTCATTTACCTAAAAAAACAACAAAGCAAGAATGAGCCAAAGACTCAGCAAGTACTTAAAAGTAACAATCAACATCCAATGAACCATATACATTATCACAGATTGAACATTTATTGGAAACAATTCTTATGAATGGATGAAATGAAATGATGCAATGAAGGAAGTGGACATATTGCAGCATATACCGGTATAGCGAGTGAAGCACCCGTCGGTGTTCACTAAAAGTTACCGTATGAAGAACGTTTCATACGGCCGTCCAACGTGGCCCACATTGGAATGGTGGACACACGTACCCATTCTGGAATTGATGGGATTTCAGATGCCCATACTGGAATTGATGGGTCTTACACAAGAACTCCACTTTCGTGGTCATTATGAATTCATGCATGACATGATGTGATCTCATGGTAAGTTTGAACATCAAGCATTAATGGAAAGAAATACACATGGCATTCAACTACACATGAAAACAAGTAACCATGTACACATACATCACATATTGTTTCAATATTAGCATACAAGTACTTGCTCGCAAGTGCATGCACAGGTTGGGAGGTAACTGAGATACCCCTCCACTCACCGCTTCACCGCCTACAATATAAAATAATTGAAATAAGGACAAACGAGCAAGACATTGCTACACGTTCCCTCCCACAATCTCTAACCAAACCAACCAAACAAAAGGTTTAATTTGATCCATTCGCCCAAACATTCCAAATACCCCTAAACTGGCAGTTTTACTAGAAAATTCACCAATAAATAACCGAAGTCCAAAAGACCTGAAACCAGTGCTCAACTTCTCTTAACGTGGCAGCTACGAAACTCTAGTTGATGGTAAACTCTAATTCGGCCAAAACAGAGGTCTAACCATCCAATGAAAAACTATAACTGCAGTCTGCCTGAATCTGAACAGCCCTAAATAAAAGGCTCTAACTTTTAAACCACTGATCCAAATAAAGTGATATTTATCAGCCTGGAAACATGGTGAAATTATCTTCATAAACCTAGTTGGGTGGCCGACCTGATTATGACTCTAACTAGATCAAAACCTAGGTGCAACCGACTATACCCAAAGATTTCATCGAGACAGAGCAAGATGTGGTAAAACAGTCATAACTTTTAAACTATGGGTGAAAATTCGTGATCCAGATGCAATAAGAAAGCTAATGAAACCAGGAACAATTCTCCGAAGACACAGATGTCCAATTCGGCCTCTACGACACCCAAAACTGAGGTACAACGTCTCGGACAGAATCAATCTACTAACAGAATTAAAACGAAACTACAAATCCAATCGGATTCTCAACTCTAATGGAATCAAACAACGAATCGGAGGTCTAATTACCCTTGTAGACCAGTAGGACGATGATGATCCGCTGCCCACGGGCTTTCCTCCCTTCCCCTCTCTTCCCTCTCTTAGGGCCGCCCCGGAGATTTACCAACGACGGCCGTCGGCGTCGGCGGGGAACGGAGATGTTGGAGGGGACCTTGAGGAGGAGCGACGGGGATCACCGGAGATGGCACCACCACTGCGAGGAGGCACCAAGGAGCAGCAAGGGGGCCGGCCTTGGGGAGAGAAGGTGGCGGCCAAGGGGGAGGGGAAGAGTGAGAGGCGGCTAGGGTTTTGGGGGGGAGTGGCGCCCCCCTTTTTGGCCGGCCTCTTCATGGGCCGGCCCCCTCTTGGGCCTCTGGTCGCGACACGCCCAGTTGACGGAAATAGCAATTACCCCCTCCGCTGATTGGAAAATTCGACGAAAACTGATTCTTTTACTCCCTCCGACTTCTTTCTTTTTACCGATTCGATTCCGGAAAGTTTTAAATCTCGTTTTCGAATAACATTCCCAGACAATCGAAACGATACAACCTAGCTGGATATATGAGGTATTACACTCTATCCCCCTTAGAAAAGATTCGACCTCGAATCTACGCAACCAACTTCGAGAAAGATAGATGAACAACTTAGATAGTTACCTGAAACGAACAGGTCAGGGTATTGTTCTCGCAAGCGGGACTCCAACTCCCAAGTGGCCTCTCTCTCAGTCTGATGAGACCAAAGAACTTTGACATACTTCAAGGTTTTGTTCCTCAAAACCCGTTCTGATTCTTCTAATATCTTCACTGGCCGGGACTCGAAGGTAAGGTCTTGCTTGACAATCAAAGGCTCCAAAGGAATGACATGATCTGGGTCTCTCAGAAATTTTCTCAACATCGAAACATGAAACACGTTGTGAACCCCACTCATAGAATCGGGAAGGTCCAAACGGTAAGCTAGTTTTCCAATTCGTGCCACGATTGGGAAGGGTCCAACATACCTTGGACTAAGCTTTCCTTTGGTGCCGAAATGCACTACACCTTTAGATGGCGATACTCTCAATGAACTTCATTTCCCACCTCGAATTCCAAATCTCGTCTTCGACATCAGCAGTAGCTCTTACATCGACTCTGGGCGACCAACAAATTCGCCTAACCTCGCCACTCTAGCCATCGTCACTGAACCCGCCGAGACCCAAGATCGCCCGCTCTCAACCTCATTCCAAAGACAACGGGACTCGCACTTACGCCCATAAAGAACCTCGTATGGTGCAACTCGAATCTTCGGAATGATAATCGTTGTTATAAGCAAACTCGCCAAAGCTAAATGCTCTTCCCAATTCCCTTTCGAGGATAAAACACAACACCGAGCATGTCTTCTAATGTCCGAATGGTGCGCTCGGTCGCCCATCCGTTTGGGGATGAAAGGCCGTGCTAAGACGGAGTTGTGTGCCCAATGCACTCTGCAGACTCTCCTGAATTGGAAACGAACTTGGCATCTCGGTCGAAACAATGGTCTTTGGCACTCCGTGCAAACGCACAATTTCGTACATAAAGAGGAGCCAAATCGCTGTCAATTGGTTGTACGAATAGGAATGAAATGTGCGACTTCTCAACCGGTCCACAATTACCCAAATAGCATCCTTTCCTCATTGCGTGCGAGGTAAACCAACCACAAAATCCATAGATATATCGTCCCATGGCCAAACTGGTACCTCCAAGGGTTGCAACAGTCCTGCTGGTCGCTTGTGCTCACCTTGACCCCGCGGGCACACCCCACATGATGCCACATATTGTGCGATATCAATTTTCATCCGTTTCCACCAGAAACTTTTCTTTAAATCTTTGTACATCTTGGTCTCACCAGGATGTACGGTATAAGGAGTACGATGGGCCTCTTTCAAAATCTCCAGTTTAACCTGAGACTCCTGTGGCACACAGAGGCGTCCTTTAAAACGCAAAGAATCAAACTTGTCCACACCAAGTGACCTTGCTTTTTAGCCCTCGGCTGACAACGCTTCCTCACTCGTTGGAGCATCCGATCTTCTTCTTTGTGCTACTCGCACCGATCCGAAGAGTCGACTCTAAAAGCAACTGAGTCTCGGTATGTGCGGTACCCGCAAAGCAGAAGGAAATATCCATACGCTCAAAGTCAGCAATAAGACAACTGAGGGTAGGAGGTGTCGCCTTGCGACTCAAGGCATCAGCTACCACATTAGCCTTGCCGGGATGGTACTGAATAGTAAGATCATAGTCCTTGATCAACTCTAACCATCTCCTCTGTCTCAAGTTCAAGTCCTTCTGGGTAAAGATGTATTTCAGGCTCTTGTGGTCAGTGAACACATCACAAGATTCGCCGTACAAATAATGATGCCAGATCTTCAAAGCGTGAATCACTGCATAAGGCTCTAGATCATGGGTGGGATAATTCTGTTCATGCTTCTTCAGCTGTCTCGATGCATAGGCAATCACTTTACCATCCTGCATGAGTACACAACCAAGTCCAACTATGGACGCATCTGAATAGATAGTGAATCTCTTCCTGTGCTCGGGAAGAGCAAGAATTGGAGCGATCACTAATCTATCTTTCAAAGTGCAAAAGCTGCACTCACAAGCATCGAGACCATCGAACCTAACACCTTTACGTGTCAATCGACATTGGTTTAGCAATGGTTGAAAAACCCTCCACAAACCGCCAGAATAGCCACCAAATCCGTAAAACTTCTTACTTCTTTGACATTGGTTGGTCTCTTCCACTCTACCACTGTCGAAATCTTGCTAGGATCAACTGAAATACCCTTCTGATTAATAACGTGACCCAGAAACCCAACTTTAGAAATCCAGAACTCACACTTCTTCAGCTTGGCATAGAATTGATTCTCTCTTAAAGTTTCAAGCACCAACCGCAAATGGTGGGTGTGATCCTCTTCCGCCTTGGAATAAACCAAGATATCATCTATGAATACCATAACGAAATCATCAAGGTATTGATGCGACATAATCGCTCATGGCTTCCATGAAAATCGCGAGAGCATTCGTTAGTCCAAAAGACATAACTTTATACTCATAATGGCCATACCTCGTAGAGAAAGCCGTTTTCTCAATATCCTGCTCACGAACTCGAATCTGATTATAACTCGATCGAGGTCAATCTTGGAAAATATCCTAGCTCCTTTCAAGCTGGTGAAAAGATCCTCAATGCGAGGCAAAGGATATTTGTTCTTCACATCGCTTTGATTAAGAGCTCGATAATCCACGCTTTACGCCACCGCCATCTTTCTTCTTAGTAAAAAGAACAGGCGCTCCCCATGGCGATACACTACGCTGAATCATACCTTTGGACAGTAGGTCGTCCAATTGTTTCTTCAATTCTTCCTGAAAGGGGCGAGCCAATCGGTAAGGAGACTTGGATAAAGGCCGAGTTCCCGGAATAAGATCAATCCGGAACTCCACTCTCCTCACCGGAGGCATTCCGGGAAGTTCTACAGGAAAGACATCGGAAAACTCCTTCACAACTGGAATCTCCTCAATACGCCGCGAAGAATCAGTCTTTTCATTGAGGGAATAAAGTAATCCGATGGTCGATGCATGGCGGCTAGGGAATAGGTTAGCCAAAGACTAATATCAATCGACGGTGCCTTTGCTCGAATACCAGTTCTTCACCGGAAGGAGCTAGCAAGGTCACCGTCTTCCAGAAAAAACAAATCTTGGCACGGTATTGGAATAACCAGTCCATACCCAGAATAACATCGAAAGGTGCCAATTGAATAACCATAAGATTAGCAGTGAAAACCTCATCATCAATAATTATAGAACAATCGGAATGAGACGGTAGAGCTAGAAATAAGTCCTCCCGGGAGCCGACTACCACTGACTCAGAAATAAGCTGAAAACTCAAACCCACTTTTCTAACAAACTCCAAAGACACGAACGAGTAAGTAGCCCCCGAATCAAACAGTACAAAGGCATCATGCGAATCCACTAATAAAGTACATGTCACCACATCAGGACGTCCCAAAGTCTCAGGGGTGGGTATGGCGTAGACCCCCTGATGCACCGGTGCAGAAGACGCACCGACACTCTGCGACGGAAAGGCTGGAAGCAGAAACAAATGGAGGAGGGACAAACGATGGAGGTGCAGATGGTGCGGGATTCCAATAGAACCCTGCAGGAGGCGCCGGAGTAAAAGCTGCAGGTGGAACCCATGCTGGAGGGTACTGTGGTGCAGGAACTGCTGTCAGAGTCTGAACTGAACCTCTGTGGAAGCTGGAGGAAGAAGCTGCTGGGACGGTCTCCCATTTGATGATACTAGCTGGATTTTGCTTGCACACTGAGGACTTGTGGCCCTCCCGACCACACTGCTGGCATGTTCCCTTGAAGGAACATTCTGAAGCTCGATGCCCGTCACCACACCGAAAACACTTCATGCCCTGACCTGGAACAGGACGCAACTGTGGGGCGAAAGATGAAGAACGTGGCGCCGAAGAGGAAGACTGCCACTGCTGAACCGGACGGGAGTTTTGGTTCTTTTGAAACCTCTTAGCGTGAGTCATTGAAAAGACCCACCTCCTCCACCGAAACTCCGCTTCTGGCCACTGCCAGATCCACCAGTAGCAACAGAACCACTAGCAACATGCCCTTGCGACGAAGGAGCTCTTTCCAACTCCATCCCTCTAGCCTGCTCAACCACCGAGCTAAAGTCACGCAGACCCGTCGCTCCCAGAATTTGGCGATACTCCTGATTGAGGCCCCGCCGGAACCTCTTAGCCTTCTCTTTATCATCACTTGCCACGGCTGGTACAAAACGCACCAGATTGTTGAACCCGGCCTCATACTCGACATCTTGTCATCTTCCTTGCACAAAAGTCGAGTGATTGCTCCATCTTCTTAATGAAAGAGTCGATAAAGCGTGTCTGAATCTCTCCACAAATACCTCCCAAATAACAGACTGCTACTGGAGTCTGGAAGACAGACTCCTTCCCACCAATGTCGGCTGGCCCTTCACCGAAAGGCCACAAATCGCGCTTCGCGCGGATGCCGCTCTAATGCCCCAAATCGACGCCCATGTACCTCAACCAGTCCGCAGCCTGAACCGGTGTGCTGCTCCGTCAAAAGTGTCCAGACGAAGCGACATCCACTCACGGAGGCTCATCCTAACCTCGGGTGGAACAGTAGTAGCGACAGGTTCCGCCACAGGCGCAGCAGCCGCAGGAATGGCCGCCTGCAATTGTTGGCGGAGTTGTTGATTCTCCCTTAATAGGTTCTGAATAAGATCAGCTGTTGCGGCCGGTGGCTCAGCGACCGGAGGCGCAGCTGAGGCAATCTCCTCGATGCGGCACCACCAACCCTTCAGACGAAGACGATGTAGCTGCCGGACCGCGGCCACGACCACGACTACGGGTCGGTGGACGACCACGACCACGGCCTCTACCTCTTGCCATCTATGAACAACACAACAGAAAGAAAACCAAACACTTAGCTCAACGAACTGATAAACAAAATAATTGGAACATAACCAAGCAATTGCGGAAAACAATGGTTTACCCAACCCTTCCTATTGTGCACAGTGTGTCATTCTAATATTATTACCACGGACCTGAAGCCCGCTCTGATACCAACTGTAACACCCTGACTATAAGGAAGTCAAGATGTCACCTACAATCACTAGTCTTTAGGAGATTCACAACAATAAGTATTACTAGAATTGGCGTACCACAAGGATATACGTGAACAGGAAATCATCAACAATTTAATCAACGGATTGGAAATAAACATTTCAGGGAGATATGGTAAATACGACCATGTTGGCTTATTACAATTCAACGCAGAGTATAAATAGAAGACAAAAGTAAGTTCTCAAATATTTCGAATTATGGTAGTGAGTGCATCGTGTTGATCTACCCTCTATGAAACCGATCTTCCTTGTCATTTACCTAAATAAAACAACAAAGCAAGAATGAGCCAAAGACTCAGCAAGTACTTGAAAGTAACAATCAACATCCAATGAACCATATACATTATCACAGATTGAACATTTATTGGAAACAATTCTTATGAATGGATGAAATGAAATGATACAATGAAGGAAGTGAACATATTGCAGCATATACCGGTATAGCGAGTGAAGCACCCGTCGGTGTTCACTAAAAGTTACCGTATGAAGAACGTTTCATACGGCCGTCCAACGTGGCCCACATTGGAATGGTGGACACACGTACCCATTCTGGAATTGATGGGATTTCAGATGCCCATACTGGAATTGATGGGTCTTACACAAGAACTCCACTTTCGTGGTCATTATGAATTCAAGCATGACATGATGTGATCTCATGGTAAGTTTGAACATCAAGCATTAATGGAAAGAAATACACATGGCATTCAACTACACATGAAAACAAGTAACCATGTACACATACATCACATATTGTTTCAATATTAGCATACAAGTACTTGCTGCTGCACACTGACGCAGGTTGGGAGGTAATCGAGATACCCTCCACTCACCGCTTCACCGCCTACAATATAAAATAATCGAAATAAGGACAAACGAGCAAGACATTGCTACACGTGCCCTCCCACAATCTCTAACCAAACTAACCAAACAAAAGGTTCAATTTGATCCATTCGCCCAAACATTCCAAATACCCCTAAACCGGCGGTTTACTAGAAAATTCACCAATAAATAACCAAGTCCAAAAGACCTGAAACCAGTGCTCAACTTCTCTTAACGTGGCAGCTACGAAACTCTAGTTGATGGTAAACTCTAATTCGCCAAAATAGAGGTCTAACCATCCAATGAAAAACTATAACTGCAGTCTGCGAATGAATAGCCCTAAAGAATTGAAATTTTACCCTAAAGAAAAGGCTCTAACTTTTAAACCACTGATCCAAATAAAACTATACCCAATATTTCTGTCAGACAGAGCAGTACGTGGTAAAACAGTCATAACTTTTAAACTACTGGGTGAAAATTCATGATCCAGGTGCCAAAAGAAATCTAATGAAACCAGGAACAATTCTCCAGAAGACACAGATGTCCAATTCGGCCTCTACGACACCCAAAACTGAGGTACAACGTACTGGACAGAATCAATCTACTAACAGAATTAAAACGAAACTACAAATCCAATCGGATTCTCAACTCTAATGGAATCAAACAACGAATCGGAGGTCTAATTACCCTTGTAGACCAGTAGGATGACGATGATCCGTTGCCCACGGGCTTTCCTCCCTTCCCCTCTCTTCCCTCTCTTAGGCCGCCACCGGGAGACGACGAACGGCCGTCGACGTCGGCGGGGAACGGAGATGTTGGAGGGGACCTTGAGGAGGAGCGACGGGGATCACCGGAGATGGCACCACCACTGCGAGGAGGCACCAAGGAGCAGCAAGGGGGCCGGCCTTGGGGAGAGAAGGTGGCGGCCAAGGAGGAGGGGAAGAGTGAGAGGCGGCTAGGGTTTTGGGGGGGGAGTGGCGCCCCCCTTTTTGGCCGACCTCTTCATGGGCCGGCCGGCCCCCCTCTTGGGCCTCCTGGGTCGCGGACAGCGGCCCAGGTTGACGGGAAATAGCAATTACCCCCTCCGCTGATTGAAAAATTCGACGAAAACTGATTCTTTTACTCCCTCCGACTTCTTTCTTTTTACCGATTCGATTCCGGAAAGTTTTAAATCTCGTTTTCGAATAACATTCCCAGACAATCGAAACGATACAACCTAGCTGGATATATGAGGTATTACATGAATGGAGTAAGGTGATTCATGGGATTCCTTCAGAATTAACTGCTTTGTTTCCTGATGATTAGGTACACAGATGCGGTTACCGAACAAACGATACCTTGCTCATCCTCAGAAAATCCTAGGGTTTTGCCTCTTCTCTTGTTCTTCTTGATTTCTTGAATGTCTTCATCTTCTTTCTGATTTTCTCTGATTTGACTCTGAATGGTCAGTTCAACTTCCAATGTGTTTACACAACCCTAGTTAACAATTTCTAAATTCAAATGTCTCAATTCTTTATACAATATTGGCTGACTTTCCTGAACCAACATAGTGTTGCAATACCGTTTTCGACTTAGGGCATTTGCCACTACATTTGCTTTGCCTGGATGGTAACGGATTCCAAGGTCATAATCCTTTATCAGTTCTAACCATCTTATTTGCCTGAGATTGAGTTCTGGCTGAGTGAAAATGTATTTTAAGCTTTTGTGATCCGTGAAAATCTCACAGCGATTACCGATGAAATAATGCCTCTAAATTTTCAAGGCATGCACAATTGCGACTAATTCCAAATCATGCATAGGGTAATTCTCTCCATGAGGCTTTAATTGGCGAGATGCATAAGCCACAACTTTACCTTCTTGTATCAACACACATCCAAGGCCCTTACGAGAGGCGTCACATAAGACCTCGAAGTCCTTACAGATGTCCAGTAAGACTAACACAAGTGCAGATACTAGTCTTTTCTTCAATTCCTAGAAACTTTGCTCACAAACGTTTGTCCATTCAAACTTTTTCTCTTTCTTCAAAATCTGAGTCATAGGTCTATTAGTTTTAGAGAAACCTTCGATGAATCTTCGGTAATAACCAGCTAAACCAAGGAAACTCCTTACTTCGGTGATAGACTTGGGTTGTCTCCAATCCATTACGGCTTCAACCTTAGCGGGATCTACTGCAACTCCTCCAATTGGCACTATATGTCCGAGAAAAGTTACTTGGCTTAGCCAAAATTCACTTTTACTGAATTTGGCATAGAGCTATTGCTCCCTGAGTTTTTCCAAAACTATCCTGAGATGCTTCCCATGCTCTTCTTCATCCTTTGAGTAGATGAGAATGTCGTCAATGAATACGACTACAAACTTATCAAAGAATTCTATGAATACTTTATTCATCATATTCATGAAATAAGCTGGTGCATTCGTCAAACCGAATGACATTATTGTGAACTTGTACAGTCCATATCTCGTGGTGAAAGCAGTCTTGGGGTTATCTTCTGGTCTGATTTTCAACTAATGGTAACCAGATATTAAATCAATCTTGGAGAAAACACTTGCTCATTTCAACTGATCAAAGAGGTCATCGATCCTGGTTAACAGATACTTGTTCTTGATTGTGACTTTATTGAGTGATCTGTAATCCACACACATCCTCATACTGTTATCTTTCCTTTTGACAAACAGTACGGGTGCTCCCTAAGGTGACAAACTTGGTTGAATAAAACCTTTGTTTTGTAATTCTTCGATTTGCTTCTCCAATTCTGTTAACTCATTTGCAGGCATTCTGTAGGGTCCCTTTGAAATTGGAGCAGTCCCTGGGACTAAGTTAATTAAGAACATGATGTCCCTATCTGGTGGCATACCGAATAATTCTGCAGGAAATACATCTAGGTATTCCTTTACCACTGGAATGTCCTCTAACTTTACTTCCTTCAGACTGGTCAAGATAGAACTCTCTTGAATAGAGATCTCTAGTCGGAATTCTACTTGGATTCCTTATTCATTTGTGAGGGTGATAGACCTATTGGTACAATCTATCTGGCCTTGATTCTTGGATAGCCAATTCATTCCAAGAATCGCATCCAATCCTTGGGATTGCAAGACTATTACGTCTACCAAGAAAGGTACTCCTGATATCTCTAAGGTAATGTTTGAGCATACGGAACTAGTCCTCATTTCTGAGCCCGGAGAATGGATTAACATAGGCTTAACTAAAGGAGAGATAGATAACCCATATTTTCCCACTAACTTATTTGAAACAAAAGAATGCGAATCTCCTGAATCAAATAAAACTGATGCTGGTACTGAATTGACAAGGAACGTACCAAGGACCACATCTGGTGTAGTACGAGCTTCTTTTGCTGTGACATGATTCACACGTCCTTTCATGTATTGAACTGATGGTAGGGTTGGAGTGACGCCAAGTGCTGGAATTCCCTGATTTGGTAGGGTTGGAGTTGCTGGCTGCTGCTTCTTTGGGCACTTATTGGTATAGTACCCTACTTCATTACAGTAGAAACAGGTAACTCCTGCGTTGGAGGTAGTGGGTACCTTCTTCTGAAACTAGCCTCCGGGAGAAGTGTTGTAGAAACTGGGGTTGATTGAGCGTTGAGCCGGCACAGGTGCCTTGGACGGGGAAGACTGGAATCTCCCTTGCTGAGGTGACTGAGCTTGAGTGGTGCGGGGCTTGGGAAAACCCCCAGAATTGAACTTCTGGTTTGCCATCCTTCTTTCGCGATTTTCCATTTCTAGGTGCTTGCCTTCCTCGCGGATAGCCTTGTTCACCAACTATTGGAATTCTGCGTAATCTTGAGCAATGAGGCGGACGGAGGGATCATCATTGAGTCCTTCCAAGAAACGTTCTTGCTTGGCTTCATCGGTTGCAACATCTTCAGGTGCATATCGAGCTAACTGATTGAACTTGTGTAAGTACTCATTGACGGAGCGGTTGCCCTGGCGCAAGTGCGAAACTCTTTCTTCTTCAGGGTCATCATGCCTGATGGGATGTGTGCATGGCAGAAAGCATGCACAAACTCGTCCCAAGAGAATGTTTGAGCATCGACGTGAGACTAGGTGAAATTGTTCCACTATTCTGACGCGGGCCCATTCAGTTGGTGAGAGGGGAGCAAAACCCTCTCAAGATCAGTGCACTGGACCATATCCAGTTTCTTGCCGATTGCCCTAAGCCAATCATCAGCCTCCATTAGCTCGGTGCTACTGGAGAAGGTCGGAGGACGCATTGTAACATCCCAATTTTCAGAGCTTTTAAAAATCTTTTATTAGTTAGTAGTTGGGAAATTCAACATTTGAATTTTATTTGAATTTTTAATTAAAACTTAATATAACTTTTAGCATCAAAACAATTTAATATGATTAATCCCAACATCAACAATTATAAAAATATTTTATTTGGATTCTATGTGCTTGGATATATTTTCTAGAATTTTCTAGAATTTTTCCGAGTTCATTTGCTATTTTCTAATTGCTATTTGGATTTTTTGGTATTTTCTAAAATGAAAAACTAATTAAAAATCTCAGAACAGAGTTTGGGCCAAAACCCAAACCCTATTCCCGCCGACCCATCACTGTGCAGCCCGCTCGCCTACGCGCGCGCCCTGCTCCGCTGACATGTGGCGTCTCTCCCTCTCTCTCGCACCGCACCCTAGCTGGTCCCACCTGCCAGCGTCACCTTCGCCTTTTTCCATGCGCATCTGTCCAAGCCTCAGCCAATGACGAGTGGGTCCCACCCCGCCACGTCATCATCGTCTCCGAACGAAACTCTCGGTTCCGATTCTTCCGCGCGCGCGCCACCGTCCTTGACGCAGATTCCATGGTTCCTCGACCATATTTAAAGCCACACCCGCGTCATGAGGATTGCACCCACCTCCACCACCTTTTTCCTAAAGTCGCCAACCCTAGCGCGCTGCCTTTTCGACGGATTTGGAGCTTGAACCCTAGCGCCGCCGTGAGCTTCTTCGCCGGGTTCCTTCGTCATCGGTGAGCTTCAGCCGTCGTCGAGCCCACCCTCGAGTTCGCCGTGTCACGGTCTATATGATGCGTGCGTCCTTTGTGCCGGGGAAACCCTAGTTCACCGTCACCGCCTTCAACCGCACCGCTCTGCCGCTCATCTTGTCGCCACCGTCATTCTGGTCGTCGCTGGCGAGATTTGACCGTGTCACCAGATCCCCCGAGTCTTGCTCGTCCAGATGTGCACTTCTGCCGCCGCTGAACCGCCGTCGTTCGCCGGATGTGTGGTCGCCGGAGCATCGTTGGTGTTTTGCCGCTGTGGACGCCCATGTGTGCCACTAGCATCAGCGACGTGCCTGCGTGTCGTTCTGCGTGGCGCTTAGTCACCCGCCTCATCAGCGCTGACATGACAGTCCAAATCCAAAACCCTAAGAACGGTTCGGTAGACTTGGTTTACCGTGAGCTGTGCCTATGCCTTGTGGGTCCCATTGTCAGGTGCACTGTTCCATGAACCCGTAGACCAGTAAGCCTTTCCGTGGACTCGGTCTATAGATCGTGGGTCCCACCTGTCAGTCTCTCAACCATTTTTCTGGGATTTATTTTAATTCCAAAAATCTCAGGGCTGACGTCAGCTGACGTAAAAATCTGAATTTTCTTTAGAAAAATAATTCAGAAATTCCAGAAAATCATATTTCGGGTATTTTCTTGAGTTTTGATCTTCCAAATCACGTATCTTCTTCATCCAAACTCCAATTGAGCCCATTCAAATTCCTAAATTCATATAAATTCAAGATCTATTTATTCAAGATTTTTATTTAATTTTTAGAGTTTGTTTTCTCTCTGTTATTTATTTATATTTTTATTTATCTCGTTTGCGAGTAGACGTTAATTCTTCGGGGACTTTTGAAGAAGAAGGTGTGCACCAAGATCAAGACCAGTACCTAGACCTATTACAAGGAAAGTTATACCTTTGATCATATTGCACCCAGTTTTCAAAATACTTTAATTCAAATTATTGCATTCTATTTTATGTATTTATCTAAATGCTTTTGGGTTTAGTTATTAATCCAATTTATTATATCCACCTTGTCTATTGTTATGTCATATTCTTTTGTCACCCTAGGTTGGTTCATTGTTAGTTAGTATTATCGTAGAACCAATGTGGGTTGGTTAGATACAAGTAGATTGCTAAGTTGTGCTACAAGTCATCATCTTATGTGAGTTGCAAATATAAACTTAACTAATTGATTATGGAACTGTGTGATAAAATTGTGTGTCTTGTGTGCTATTACTCAATGATGGCATGTGTTGCACTTAACCAACAGGGTGGGAAAAGATTTAGACAGAGGTAAGTGGTGGATACTATGTGATATGGTGGAAACTATGTGAACGAGAATATTGGTTTGTGTGACATTTAGTTAGAAATTTGAAGTCTTGCCTTGGTCAATTAAGGATTTAACTTTGTGCACCATTGAACTGAGCCTTACTGTACGGCCACATGTCTGGTATGGGACGGGCCTAACTTAGTAGGTTATGGAGTCTTGACATTGATTACTTAGGCTAGTAGGTTAGACTGTGTGACCAAGATGGAGGGGTGATTCTCACATCGAGGAACGGTTCTCGCGCTTCCTTATCCAACGATGTGTGTCGGACCAAGCACTACGCGTATCGATTGGACGATGGTAAAGCACATCAGGAGTGTTAATGCTTGAGATGAAGTTTCTGAAAGGTTTTGTTATGATTTTTGCTAGCTACACTGATTATATCGTGTGGATAAAGTGTATAATATCTGCAGAGTGTTAATCAATCTATTCGAATAGCTGCATCCGCGGTCATGGACATGCTTGGGGATTTCACACGAGGGGTAGATTTTCATAAACTATTTGGGAAGGGTGCTGTGTGATCTAAGTCATATGGCTGTGTGAATAATTTGTTTAGACTGTGTGTCCTTTGTGAAAACAGATGTCAAATTATTATTATTTATTTATTTTAAATATTATTCTGAATCTATTATTCATATTAAATTGCAAATACTGCTTTATGCAAAATAACCACAGAAGCCATTCCTTTGGAATAAGCCATCATTTATAAATTGCATTATGTGGTATGACTTGCGAGTACGGTTGTGTACTCATGCTTACTTCAAACAATCAACAGAAGTGGAGGAGTCTTCACCTGCATTTGAGGAGGAGTTCTACGAAGGTGTTGATCGTTAGGGTCTTGATCCCAGTCGGTTGCATGTGGTGAATTGATGGGATTCCGCTGGAGTTTAATTTTGCTTCGCTGCTACTATTTTATTTATTGCCAGCCATGCGTGGCTTAATAAATGTAAACTCGACCATAAGGTCAAAACCATTATTTGCTATTCAAATTAGTTGTTTATTCTATTAATCATCTTGTGTGGATCGATATTCATCTATATTGATACTGTGTATACTAGTGTAATCCTGGACTAGTGCAGAATACACAGAGGGTCCAGAATTGCATTTTTGGGTCCCGACACGCATCCTCATGAATTTTGATATGTTGGCCATTGGAGGAGGTGGAGCGTAAGCTTGAGGTTGAGATGCTGCTGTTGCCTGCAAGTTTTGTGTGCTGTTGATCGATTGCACAAGCAGATTGATCAGTTGAGCTTGGTTGGCCATCATTTGATTCCAGTCGGGTCCTTCAGTTGGAGGGGGTGGTGGTGGTGGAAGCAGGGTCCTTTGGTCACCCTCATTTCCTCTGTCCTGACTACTGGTGTTGCCACTGCTGTTGTGAGTAGTCACCATTTGCTAGGTCTCTAAAGACCCGGGAATGAAAGGAGAAACTAAGGGGGATAGAGCGAAATAAACAACCCAAACAAGACAACCAACTAAAAAACCTTTCCAAATAACTTTAATAGCTTTATACAACGTTCCACTCGATGCTCACGGCCTTTGGTGATTCTTGCATGGCGAGGCTCCTTTAACAACTTCGTGTCTTGAGGTCTTGAACACCATGGTTAATAATCGTGAGACCATCTATAAGAATCTGCAAGGGAAAGAGGATCCCATTCAACGTTATAAAATGGTGAAGAGAGAGTTCGGTAAGAAAGAATTGCTAAAAGAAGCTAAGGATAAATAGATGACCAAGATGAGAAGCAAACATATTATTTTTCTTGTTATATAAAATAGGTTTTGAAGTCTTTCTACTAACGGCCATTCTAACTAGGTCATGACCTAGAGTCGGGCTCTGATACCGCTTCTTGTCGAACCCGAGAGCAAAGGATCCCGGATTCTCTGTGTTTCATACACTAGTCCAGTAATAGCTAGTGTACACCCTCAACAAAAGTGGATAACATAACCATAAAATGTCATTCAATAATAATAGTTAAAGTATGTTACAAAAGCGACATAAAGCCAACAATCAAAATACAGCGGAAACAAAAGCTGTAAGGTAGAACACATGATTTGCCGCAGTAATCGTGCAGGCGCGTAGCCTAGTCGTCAAGTTCTCATTCTCCTCCTAGTACTCTTCTTCTCCAAGTTCTCATTCTCCTCCTAGTACTCTTCTTCTGATCAACAATTTATTAAGTAAGAGTGTCAAAGGAAGGTTTATAGGGTTGAGTTTACATAAAGCAATGTTTCTTTTCAAATATCCATACTAAATTCCAAAGCAGTTATTTTATAACTAAAATTCATTTTCTAAATTCTCAAGTTTTATAGTCAGATAACATTCATCAACGAGTGGTGAAGGATACCTTCCTATCACGAGGCTACCCGCCCAATTCTCATTTGGATAGAAATCCAAAATCATTTAACAAGACTTTTGAAACCAAAACCAAAATCTAACTTGGAGTTACTTTGCTAGCATGTCCATGATCAAACAAGACTATTCGAATAGTTCATAACACTCTGCAGAGGTTGTACAACTTTACCTACATGACACGACTTCTCTAGTTTGTTTAGCATCCGTCGATACCACCGCTCACTGCCTTAGGTAAGCAGTCTATAGCACGTGACAAGACCTTTACAATACGTCATCCCACTGTAGTCCCGCCTCGCTAAGGTTTCACCTCCTTTGGATAGAAACCCACCGGGTTCGAGCCCCTCTTGCACTAGGTGGGAATACATAAAAGTAAGTCATAAAGACACCCACACAACCGGATGATATGACCACGGTGAGACGTTGCAAATTAGTTAGCCATATTCTGCCAATTCAGAATATGTGGTAGTACGTTGGGGCTTAGCAAGATACAGCTTGAGGACCGGTCCTTAATTGACTTGGGTGACTTTCTATAAAACCCATGTGCCTCGGTCATAGAAATAACTCGATCCCGTGCATCAACGTGCACCATCTAAACATCCATTTCGCACAAGTTCAAACCAATTTTTGTTTTATGTACAAGTCAATACATTTCATAAATTTCTTTAGTATAGACCGTACCATAGTATCATTTTAAATCATAGTTGAAATTTGGCTAACTTTCTCAAATTAAATTTTTTTGAGCTAAACTTTGACTAATCATAGAGTTTTACAACATGTTGTAGTTCATACTAATGTACCAACTAGTTTTTAACTATGGTATCTGATAAGGATCCACCTAGTTGATTAGATAAATCCTGATTGTTGGCTCAATCTTTCACAGTACACTTGAAGATCAATAGCAATCTCACAAACCAATTTGGTGAATTGATTTGTAAGAAAATCAACAAACTCACAAACCAATCTAATAGATTGAATTGCAAGTAGTAGCCTCCGATGAACAGTACTCCGAAGCAAGAGATAGATATCTTGATCTCGCTCTCAATCTTTCTCCCTCAACCTCTCCAACTCATCTCATGACTCAAGAATACACGATGTGCGCCAAACCGGCTTTTCTAATTTTTATTATCTAAATCATAACTTGTCCTCCAAATAGTGCGGCCATGGGGGGTTTATATAGCCTCCCACGCAAGCAATACTAATATTTGGGTGAATAGTAATTACAGATGAACAGTAATCCGAGTCGGTGAACAGTAATTCCGTACAGATGAACAGCAATCCGATTTGAAATCTACTTTAGATTTGGAAACTTAAACTATTCTAATTTTGGAATAAAAATATTAAACACCAATTGGTTGTCCGAATTGGATCCAAACTGAACCAACCCACATGACATATTCCCGACGTCCTCCCCATGCATGGCCAAGTCTCCCTCTCAGTTTCTCTTGTGTTGTGGGCTTTCCTTCACTGAGCTTTTTGCGCGAACTTGTTCCATGCACTTGATGCTTCCTTTGACGCCAATGCGCTCGGGTTTTACCCCGAGAGCATGTTCCCTCTCGTTGGCCAGCATCTCCATCCACCCTGTTGGCTTTCACAATATTTTGTTTTACCTTTTGTTGCAAAACAACACCAATGGAGCCAATTTGAGTTCTAGCATTAGTTTGCAATTTAGAGATGCAAACCAATGCTTTGGTAGTAGTTATGCCCGTATCAGTATCAAGGGGGTGGCTAAATCAATATTCAAGTTTGGATGTACAAAGGAATTAGGGATAACTATAAAGTTAAAACATGGATTTAAATTAGTTGAATTTAAATATGTATGCAATAATAATTTAAAACAGAATTTAAATAATTTGAAATATTGGAATTCAATATGATCAAAGATGCAACTTGCTTGCTCAAATGCTTGAGGATCTACTTCTTCGCAAAATTCGGGTTCTCCGGAGTTGTCGAAATCTACACGCGAAGACGAAGCAAATTTAAATAAAATTCAAATGAACTCATAATTAAATAATTTTAGTGTAGATAGCTAGATCTTGAATTTAGATGAATTTAGAAATTTGAATTGCTCGAATCGGAGTTCGAACGGGCTTTCGAAAGTTTGAAAATACATGAAATTGTGATAATGTGATTTTTTTTGAATTTTGGATTTATTTTTCAATTGGAAAATGGGCTGAGCCACTGACAGGTGGGCCCCAAGGCGGTGGACTGGGTCCACGGGCGCGTACCGGTCCACGGTGGACCCGACTCGTGCCATAGTGACGTGCCATGCGGGCTGGGCTACGCGGGTAGCCACGCAAGCGGAGGCGGGTGAGGTGGCACCATGTGGCAAGGAGGTGGCGGCCACGTCGGTGCTGTTGGACGCCAGCGGTTCGGGCGTGAGGGCTCGCCGGCGCTACGCACTGTGGCGAGCCTCGGCGATGGCACCGAGAGGGAGAGGGACGCGAGGGGATTACAGGGCACACGGTTTTGGCGCCGATGCACAAGGTGTTGGCCGGCAGCGAGCAGAGAAAGCGGCGGCGGCAGTCGAAGGTGGTGATGTGGCTCCAGTGGCGGCCCGGCGGAGTGAGTGCGTGCACAAGGTGCCCCACAACGGCGCGAAGCCTTCTGGGGGGAACGGAGGGGCGGAGGACCCTTGTCAGTGGCGGAATCGCCGGTGGAAGGAGCTCCGTCGGCGTGGCCGAACCTCGAAATACGACGAATTAACGGCGAGAGAGAGGGAGGGAGAAGGGGGAAAAGAAGGAGGAGGTTGAGGGGCTCTGTGAGCTTCCATTTATAGAGGCCGAGGGGGAGTGGAGAGGCGGTTCAACGGGCGGGGACGCACGGAGAGCTTCGGGATTCGCGGGGAGGAGAGGAGGGCGACGGGACGGGGGTGACAGCGGTGGGACAGGGCATTCAATGCCATGTTGACGAGGCGGCCCTGCGAGGCATGGGCGGTGACAAAGGAGGCGGTGGCACTAACGCGGCGCGGGATGAGGCGCCCACAGGAGGAAGATGAGCAAGGGAGAAGGCCGACAGGTGGGGCCCACCTGTCGGTGAGGGCGAGCGCGAACGGGCCGAGGAGCTGGGCCGCAAGAGGGAAAAAGGGAAAGTAGGCCGGAAGGATTCATCCCGAAAGGGAAAATAGGAAATTAAATAGATTTTTTACTTAAGAAATACAAGAAATCGAAAAAGTTTTTATTAGAAAATAGCAATTAAAGTCCAAAAATTCAAGAAAAATACACATAAATTACTTGAATTATTTGGAACTTAATAAAATTATTTATAACTTTAATTTGTCTTTTAACTTTACAAATAAATTGTTTTTCATTTTTGGGGAAAAGGAAAAGCCTTTTAAATTCCAAGAAATACAAGAAAATACTTAACATAATATTTTTGGCTTTAAATACCAGAAAACCCAAGAACTTCAAATAAACCAAAATTTGAGTTAATTGAAGTTTGATTAACTCATGTTAATTTTTTTTTATTTTCTAAAATTTTAAGTTTAAGCTTTATTAATCCAATAAAATCGAATGGTTAATTTTAATTTAAAATATTCAAAAAGCTTCGAAATCGGGATGTTACATCAAGAGTGGGGCTACGGGTCAGGAGAAGGAGAAGGAGAGAGAGGAGAGGACTGACGAGGTTTGAGAAGAGGGCAGGTTCAAGAGGTGTCCATTGTCGAGGGATGGACAACGGTGGGAGGATGTCAGTGTGGGGACGAGACAAGAGGGATTGCAGTGGGAACAAGTGGATCTCGGTGTGGGGAGTGTGAGAGAGGATAGGATAGGGAGGGAGGGAGGCGCGAGTCTAGGAGGCGGGCGGCGCAGGTGGGGAGTGGGCGGCATGGGCCGGTGGGGAGGGCGGCACACGACAGTGTGAGGCGGGCGGCGCAGGTGGGGAGCGTGAGAGCTGAGAGGAGAGGGAGGGAGGGCGGTGCAAGTGGGAGGTGTGAGAGGAGAGGGAGGTACCATCTAGGTTGTCCATACTCTGCTCTCCGATTGGACGGACGTGGAAGATGGAGGGAGAACGGACGACCACTAACTGTAATTTTTAAATAGTGTACCACTAATTATAGGTCGGCAATGTGACAATTTGTCGCTGTAGCATCGTCGGTACTAAGGTGTTTTGTGATAACATTTTTTTGTGCCACTTACTATAGGTTGAATAGTGATAGTGCGACATTTTGTCAGCGTACATTCATCACTACTAAGGGGTCCTGTGACGACCTAACACTTTGCCACTAATTATAAATAAATTAGTGACAACATGCCATTTTGCCACTATACAATCATCGCTATTAAGATGTCTTGTGACGACATAATATTTTAACACCAATTATATGTGAAGTAGTTAGGAAAATAAAAAAAAATTCACTATAAATCTGGTAAATAGTAACTAAACAAGCTTTCATCACTAAATTTTGCCACTATTAAGGTGTCTTGTGACGACATAATATTTTAACACTAATTGTATGTGAAATAGTGAGGAAAACATATTTGGTCACTATAAATCTGATAAATAGTGACTAAACAAGCTTTCATAACTAAATTTTGCCACTAAAAGAGGTAAATCTTATGGCTCGAGCACGTGGATAGCTTGCTCTCTGGACAGAATTGAGAGGGTGGTGAGGGAGATGAACAGCCTGATTTGATCTCGTTTGGAGATAATACGGAGCTAGAGAGAAGGATACAGGAGGAAGGAGGTGGCTTTGCTCACATGTGGAGCCAATTTGATTTGATGAGTCATTGCCAAGCTGTTGGTCAAGTCATGTGACAAGGCGGCAAAACCACCTTCGAAACCGTCTCGAAGTTATTTGCTGAGGTTTTATTAGCTTATTGTTTTGTAGTTCATAGGGTAAAGTAGAGACACCCTCAAACTTGAGGGGTCCAATAGTCTTTTTCCTTTAAAAAAAATGATGCAATTCTCATTGGCAGTTAGGGGTGGCAAAAAAGCTCGGGGCTCGCGAGCCGGCTCGAGCTCGTTTTTTTTTTCGAGCCGAGCCGAGCCTTGTTTTTAGCTCAGAAAAAATACGAGCCGAGCTCGAGCAGCTCGTTGAGCCGCTCGTCAAGCCGAAAGGCACGGCCCAAAAAAATAGCAGCGCACCCTGGCCCACAAGGCGCAAACCCTATCTGGCTATCTCCCCGTCTCCCCTCTCCCGTCCCGACTCGGCGACGGTGACTCCCTCCCGATCCCCATCCCCATCCAGCCTCCAGGCATCCACCTCCCGGATCCCGAGTCCTTCCCGACCTCCGGCTCCTCTCCCAGTCCCAGATCCCCTCCCGCTGCCCGTCCACTCTCCTCTCCCAGATCCCCCGATTCACCCCCCCATCCACCTCCGGCTCCCAGATCCCCGTCCACCCGACGCCGCCGCTCTCCAGTCTCCACCCCGCCGACGGCCGGCCTCTCGCGGTCTCGCCCTCTCCATCAACCCCGCCCCCTCTCCAGACTCCAGACCTCCAGTCCACACCGCCGACGGCCGGCCTCTCGCCCTCTCCACCCGACGCCACCGCCTGTCCTCCCGACGCCGCCGCCCGTCCACCCGGTGGCGCGTCTGCATGTGATCCCCGGCTCTCGCCCGCCCTCAACCCCGCCCCCTCTCCAGTCTCCACCCCGCCTGCACCCCATCCGCCGACGGCCTTGTCCTCAACCGAACCGACGCCGACGACGCCCGACGTGCATGGATCGGGATCGGCATCAACGGAGCTTGGAGTCTCGTGCCCTAGAAAAGAAATCGGTCGACGTTGGGGGCATTGGGGCCTCGGCACTAGCGGGTAGGCGTGGATCTGGTCGTCGCCTCAGCTCTTAGTCCCACTCCCAGGCCCAGCCGCCTCCTAACAGCGCCAAACCGACATCATCGTCCTCGGTGAGTCCCGAGCTTTTTTGCCTATGGAGTATGGACACAACAGTCACTCTTTTGAAGTTTCTGAAGTAACATTTTGTGGCACATTAGTACACTAACAAGCATGAAATGTATATGTACACAACAGTCACCCAACCACACAAGCAAATTATATGAATCAATGAGTATATCCTAGTCAATTCCAGATAGGTTATTGTGACACTACCTTGAATGTACTGATAGTTTGATGAAATCATGAAAATAAACATACCAACTTATCATATATAAAAATGTACTAACCAGGTAGGTCTTTCTGTAGAAGCTTCCATTCATTTTGGATTGTCTTCACCCAATCTTTGGTGGTCTGGTCACATATTTGGAGGTGGAAAATTAATTTACAGTTGGATCTAATACCAGAAATAGCATTCAAGAAATGGCATAACATACCTTCCCTGGTGAATGCTTTGCACAGTGGTGATCCGAGAAATCTTGAACAACATCAAATTGGTTAGATGACATGTAGTCATTAGTGTCAGGTTCATGTTCTGTCCTTGTCGTCAACGAGATAATACTTGAACATTCAGGCTCATGTTTTTGCAGTGATAGTACAGTACCAGTCCCACTTGAACAGGGATCCAAAAGATTGTTGTTTGCATTGACATGCTTTATAGGGACCCTAATGAACAGCTACTTGCCTTGTTAAAAGTTTGAAAGTTGGGGTGCCGTTTTAAAGTAATCCTACAGTGTTAAATAGTTGCCATTTCCTACAGCAGCGATACCACATTTAAAATATATTGCTGAAATCTGCCCTTATGAGTACATCTTATGTTTTTTGTTCATGATTCTGCCCATGATTCTATATATTCTTACTTGAACTTCGTATATTGGCAGTCGTCTAGTGAGGATGCGGATTGGGAGCATATGGCTGATGATGATCAACCATCTGACGCGGAGGGGGAACAAGGACATATCTTGGTGGATCCTTCAAGTTCGAATGATGATGAACAAGGTGCCGTGCAATTGACAGAAGATGGTACTACAATGTCTCAAGGAAGATCAAAGAGGGAGGCAAAAAGGCGGAAGGGATCTCCGAAGGCGACTGGGAGGCAAAAACAAAGAAGGAGGAGATCGATACAAGTGCAAAGTGTAGGTTTTGCTACATACTCATGTCTTACAAGCAAGGGGGAGCTACTTCACATCTGATGAGGCACATACCAAAGTGCACGCCATATCAGAACAAGGTGGCTAAGATGAAGACTCAAGCTAATCTGAACTTTGGTCCCGCCATGGCAGGTGACACTGGTTTACCTCTTATTGTCACTCCTAGAGAATATGATCAAGATGAAACTCGTCGAATCATTGCTAAGATGATAATTGTCCATGAGTATCCTTTTAGGATGGTTGAGCACACTTGGTTTAATGTCTTGATGCGTTACTTAAATTCATCATATCAACCCATCAGTAGAAAGATGATAAGAAGTGAATGCATCAAGATTTATGACTCAGAGAGGGAAGTCCTTAGGAAGAGTCTCAAAAGTGTCTCTCATATAAGTTTAACTTGTGATTTGTGGACCTCTAACCAAAAGCTTTGCTACATGAGTTTGGTAGCACATTATATAGATAAAAATTGGGTTATGCAATGTCGTGTGCTGAACTTTATTGAGTTGGATCCTCCACACAGCGGGGTTGTCATAGCTCATGCTGTCTTTGATTGCATTGCTGAATGGAAGATAGAGGATAAGATTATCACACTTACTCTTGATTATGCTTCCTCAAATACTGCTGCTATACGTAGTTTAATGGCCAAGTTTGCTGCTAGAGGATCAGTTCGTTTCATTGCCAAGTATTTTCATGTTCGATGTGGTTGTCATATAGTGAACTTGGTCGTAAATGATGGCCTAGTACCATTAGCACCTTTGATAAACAAGCTCAGGAAAACAGTCAAGTATATAAAGAAGTCTCCATCTCGTATGCACAAATTTTTACAAATTTGTTCATCACTTGCTTTGCAAATTGGTCCTGGGTTGAGCCTTGATGTGTCCACACGATGGAGTTCCACATACAAGATGTTGTCAGTCTGCCTTGCTTATAAGGACGCTTTAGTGTGTTATGCCGACACGGATGCAAACTACCAATGGCAGCCATCAGGCGTAGATTGGGCATTGTATGAGAAAATTGCACCAAAATTAAAGTCCTTAGCTGAAGTGACTAGTGCATTTTCTGGATCAACTTATCCAACAACAAATATTTTTTATCCGTACATAGTTAATGTGAAGGTTGCATTAAGAGCTGCAATTGCTTCTGGAGATGATCAGTTGAAGCTCATGGCTACTGCAATGTTGGACATGTTTGATAAATATTGGGAAGAAAAGAACAATGCCATGGTCCTTGCCACTATTCTTGATCCTAGGTTTAAGATGAGATTCATTGGTTGGTGCTTCAATCAAATGTATGAGCCCTCAAAGGCTGCACATGAGCTTGATGATGTGAATGTCGAGTTGGAAGATTTGTATTCACAGTTCGAGATGGATCATCGGCACAACAAGGTGGCTAGTAGAGATGATGCAACCTCCTCTTCAGCTATGGGTACAAGTAGCTCTTAATCCTCAGTCTCATCTCAGTTTCAGTCATTCTTGCGTTCCACTTCTACCGAGCCTTCAAAGTCAGAGTTGCTTATCTATCTAGATGAAGCGAATGAGAGTTTAGATAACAAGGGCTTCAAATTGCTTGAGTGGTGGAATTTGAATGCACATAGATTCCCGGTAGTGTCAAAGATGGCTAAGAATTTCTTGACTATAACAGCTAGCAGTGTATCTTCAGAATCAACCTTCAGTGCTGGAGGTAGAGTATTAGATGACTATCGGAGTTCTCTACGTCCAGCTATGGTTCAACATTTGGTGTGTGCCTCTAGCTGGATAAGAGGTGCACATGATGACATGAGACCTCCTATAGTTGTGGTAGGTTCATCCGTACTGCAATATTTTTCTATTTTGTTTTTTCTTATGTCATGGTTAACTTGAATATTATGCATCTTTTCAGGAAGAAGATGGAGAGGATGATGTTCAAACCATTCTATTTCCTCAAAGCGTCGTAGAAAGCAATTAGTATGTTGAGCCTGCTGTCTACTTGTGAGAATTGACTAAAACTAAACATACTATTTTTGTGTCTTATGCTATGCAAAGAAAAATGCTTGCTCACCTTTTGTATGTTAAACCTGCTGTCTTAACATACACCATCACATATTTGTTAAGACATGTGGGTCTAATGGTGGGTTTAGCACCCTTTAGTTAGGACCACACTGACAGACTGACCACTGCAGGTATGCCTAATTAAATTCTTTGTTGTGCTGAATCCAACACTTGACATGACTGTGCAGAAACAAGTTCAAGTGCACAAGCCTGTGATGGATTTGCATCTGCTTGCGGTATA
Organism: Hsuehochloa calcarea; assembly: GCA_036346395.1. Taxonomy (NCBI): domain Eukaryota; kingdom Viridiplantae; phylum Streptophyta; class Magnoliopsida; order Poales; family Poaceae; genus Hsuehochloa; species Hsuehochloa calcarea. Next base: position 16,031,457 of record CM070603.1, read on the forward strand.
TCGATTTCACTATAGTTGGTGGCTTGGTGCATGATTATTGACATTTTTATCTAGGGCCACGAGGTAGATGCATTTGGCATTGGCACCTACCTAGTTACATGCTATGCACAAGCAAAGACTTGGTCGTGTATTCAAGTTAGTTGAGATTAACAAACAACCTCGCATTAGCATTAAACTTTACAAGATGTCACAAAGGTATGCATGTCATTAGTACCTCAAAGCAAAAATAGCTTTAGCAGTCTTTGATGCATCGAAAGTTGTCAAAATCGTAGCTCTCTTCTTCAGGTATCCATATCATGTAAAAAATGATGCTACAGGTTGTATGGAAAAGAAGGTTTTCCTTTCCATACAACTTGTATGCACGTTGTACTTAAGAAATAAGATTGCATGAAAGAATGTCGTGGAAACAAAGTAATTAGTTTTCTTGTTGCTTGCTTCAGTTTTTAAATCTCTGGTAGCACATCTTGTATGTGTTTGTGGGCTCTGTCATTTTTGCATTCCTTCGTAGGCTGGTGAGAGGCTCCTGTGTCGTCATCCGTTCAATGTACCAAAGAGAGCGTATGTTGGTCCGCAACATGTTGAGGAGTTAATGAAATGCTACTGGCCTAGAAATTCATGTATGATTATCCTAGCATCTACATAGTATTAGATGAAAGACAGAGCAGTACTCAGAATGCTTGCTGAACTTTTGTATGTTGAGCCTGCTGTCTACTAATGCTATTCTAATCCTTTTGTACTGCAGGCTATGATGAAGTTGATGGACTGCAGGCTGCAGCCTATGCACTAAGAAATAGGCATAACATTTTGCGAATTGTTAGAGGACCTTTTGTTATGTGGACTGCTAAATATTAAGTGTTAGTGCCCAAAATATGATGAATGCTTGTATTGTATGGATTATAGACTGTTATGAATGCTTGCATGGACTATGGACTGTTAGAGGATCTTTTGTTCTGTGGACTGTTAAATATTAGGTGTTAGTATACAAACTATAATGAATGCTTGAATGGATTATGAAACTATGATGAATGCTTGTATGGATTATGGACTGTTATGTTTCTGTGTTTGTTTATGATGAATATCTTTGTTTATGATGAATGGATTATGAATTTATGATGAATAGCACATATAATCACATTATGTCATTGTTTTTGGGCTTGAGAAGGCACTGGCTCGAACGAGCTTTTCGAGTCAGCTCGAGCTTTTTTTCGAGCCGAGTCGAGCCGTGATTCGAGCTCATTTTTCAAACGAGCCGAGCCGAGTCGAAGTTCAAACCGAGCCACAACGAGTCGAGCCGAGCTTTCCACCCCTATTGGCAGTATGTATGTTGAAAATAATCTGTCAGTAAGTAATAAAGTGCATATCGGGAAAAGGGTCGCGGTCGAATGTGTGTTGGCAATAGTCTTTTATGATTGTTTCTGACTGACAGATAGCCATGGAAGGTCGTTTCTCCTCGCAGAATAATTTCCCTCCACACTATGTCAAGGGTGCAGTGTGTTTGGCAGAATAATTGCCCCCAACATTGTGTTGTGACGTAGTGTGTGGTGTACTATGTCTGTACGTGTGCATGATTTACATTATGTAAAATCTACATTTAAAATTTAGATCATCATTCACTACTACAAAAGAGGCTATAGCAGACGGCCCATCACAGACGGTTCCTTTAGAACCATCTGTGTTGGGTCTGTCTGGGCTTTGTTTTGGCGCAGCGAGCCTACCACAGACGGTTGTTATTGTGAACCGTCTGTGATAGTAAATTATCACAGACGGTTCCCAATAATAGCGTGCGTCAGTAATATCACAGACGGTTATATTTGAGAACCGCCTCGTGATATCACGACGATTACGAATATAACCGCTCGTGATATTACATGACGGTTATTATTGGAACCGCCTCGTGATATCACAGACGATTACGAACAATCACAGCGGTTCTCAAATAGAACCGTCGTGATTTCTGTGCTTCATATAAATTGAGCCGAGACATCCTCACCCCGCCCCGGCATGTGTCTACCGCTCCAGGCGCCACTTCCCTGCCCTAGCTTCTCCAACCTGCGGCTCCTCCTCTAATACTGGTATGAGCTTGGAGATGCTTGTGGACTTGGCATTGTATTGTGTGTTAATGCATTGACTAAAAGAAAGGAGAAAAGATAGTGTAGATGCTAACTGTGAATATTGAGAATGGTGTTGTTACTATCGATTTATTACATACTTGCTGAGTCTTGGACTTATGCACCCTTATTTTTTTTTTTTTGCTATTTCTAGGTGATCTTTGAGGATGACACAAAGATTTAGCACATGATCGATCTTGCACCGTCAATGTTGGAATAAATAATATTAGCCCTGCAAATCTTTGTTTTGAATAATGGTTTCCCTTATAACTAATGAACTAAAATTTGACTTAGGAGTGGTAACTTAATAAAATTGAATTAGGTCTAATAATCACTAAAATTTGAGTTAGGATAATTAATTGGCTTAAAAAAATAAAATTTACACACCGGTTCACAGTACGGTGGGGTTTGGGTCAAGCAATATT